>VZRQ01002793.1:0-67517 GCA_013397975.1 Machaerirhynchus nigripectus | reverse complement strand
AGAGGGAGAGGGAGAGGAGATCAACTTTTCCAAAGCAGCTATAGTGATTTCAGATGCTGAATGCACAGGAACAGATGAAATCTGCAGTGCTGCCAGCTTCCGCCTTCCCTCTGCTTGGTCCCTCCTGACCAGTTAATAATACCCATGTGGGTTGTGATAGACACAGGTTCCTGTCCTTCTGCTGCCTGATTCAACACAGCGGGTTGGTGAGAGGTCTCCCACTCTCAGTGAGGGTGTCCTCCCTGCTAGACTGGGAGGTACGAAGAGGAGGAGCTGCTCTTCTCAACCTTTTCCACTCCAAACTGCTTACACATTGCCTGAGGGAAAAAAAGCTGTGGTAGATAGTGACTGAGGAAGGAGCTGAGAGAGTCAACACACTGAACAACTACAAAAATGCTGAATTATTTATGCAAAGGACAATATCTTCATCTTAAAGAGTTAAGACAATCAGCCCATAAAACCTTATGGTGCAGTATCCAGTCCTAGTCCTAGGAAACAGAGGAGAGACTCTTAGACAAGCGCCATAAATACTGAGCCATATATAGGAAGATTACCTCTCACTAGCTTAATTAATGCAATCTTTTGAGTTCATTAAGTGTGCCTAGAAGTTAATTGAAAGTATTCATTTAGTGAGAAAAGTTAACTGTTTCAATACTATGGAAAAACCGAGTGAATATTGATTGATTTTATTTGATTTTAAAATTACAACTTATATCAGAAAGAACGAAAAAGGAAGAAAAACTAGCAAAGTGAGTGGATCCCAGCGACCAAAGTAACTGGGGATTTATCACAGATAATATTACGTGCATAAGTACTTCTTTTGCAGCAGAAAGATTGTGCTGGAGAAGCCAGTTTGTTAGACTTCAGTATATGTAGGGTAGGGTGAATCTTTGATCAGTTCAGGAAGAAGGCAAGGTGTGTATTTTCTTTAATCTCAGTCAATAGGAACAAATAAAGTATCACTGATAACAGCCCGAGGAGTCTAGTGGATGTTTGTATCTGGAAGGAGAACAGAGTGTAACTGATCAATGGTTGTCTCTATCAAGCTGTATTTAGTTGGGATTTTCGCTTCCAGATTGTCATGACTGAAGCTAGTAAAAGTTGAAAGGAGGATGGATATCTGCAAGGATAATCATTAAGGTGTGTGTACTGCTTTCACAGCTATTAGATCAAAGCCCTTTACTGAACTATTTTATTATCAGACTTATAAATCAGCCTCAGTTCATTTTACAAACATTAGTACTGCCATCAATTACATGCATTTAGGACTAATGGTTTTACAGGAATGTTAATAGTACAACTTTATTTCCTGAAAACCATCACTGAAGACTATTAAAAGGTTATTAATTGCTCTATGTAACATGCAGAATTATTTGTTTCTGATTTTAGGCTATCAGGAAGTTGGCATGTACAATCGCTAACCAGTTAAACTTCGTGGATATCAAATTTAGTAAAAGCAAAACCATTTGTAAGCCATCCTAGTCCAGCTTTCCATCACAGACATGGTCTAAGTACACCAGGACTGTTCTGCTGCTGCCTTTTAAAGCCCTTATGGATGTGCTATGGCTCTCCAGACACTGCCACCATCCCTGCAGGGACCCTGGGGGTTGGGGCAGACTGTCCCCAGGCAGAAGCTATTTTACCAGGCAGGGACAAAAGTCTGGTTGGCTCAGGTAGAAGTGATGGATGCAGCACTGAGACCTGAACGAAACACAAATAGCACAAAAAGGTGCTTGAGGAGTGAGGGTTTCACAGGAGAGAAAGTTCCCTGTGTAGGGTGTGTAACCTGTTGTAGGAATGCTTTGGGCTCTGGCTCATTCCACACCTCAGAACTTTTGAAGCACCTCCTACATTTATTTAGGCATCTCCTATTTTACTCTCCAGCCCCCTGGCAATGTAGATGCCTCTTGAGATGCACAGATTTAGCTCCAGGGTACATAATACAAATTGCTAAATATGGTGTTCCTCTTTGTGTGTGAAATCAACTGCCTGTCCCATCCAGACCTACCCTTAGCCCATAGCAGTGCTAAAGTTCTGTTTCTGATATACTAAATAATAAAACAACCAAGACTCAAGATCTGAATGTTGCACGAGCTCATCTTATCTGCTTTCCCTTTCTAATTGTGTCATGAACCTGAGATCTCGGTTCATTAGTTTAAGAGGCTGTTTACACATAAGAGGAGGAAGGAAAGACACCTCCTTTGAAGCCTGTGGAGCTACCCCGATTTCCACCAGCTGAGGAGACAGTTCCAGGAGAGCTGTCAGGCAATCTTTAATGAACTAGGTGGTGTGCAAAGCAAACTTCAGATCTCAAAGACTGCACACTATTCAGCTTCCATTAGGTCAGATAGTTATGATTACCTCAAAGGTTTGTAAAACAGGAGTAGAAAATATCAAAATTAAAATCGTAGTTACCTTTCATAACCCCTCCCTAGGATACAGCTTTTAGCCATGTCAAGCCATGGATATACTCTGTTCACAGGTCTTAGTAACCAGGCTGCCTGAAGGAATTACAGTAAGGTGGAGGTACCATTTTACAGCTGAACATTTATGTCAATCCTTCATTCCAGAGGGTTTCAACATTGCCTTGACCTTCATATCCCCCTTCAGATTGAATCTGTTACCCTCAGTGAGTATAAAGGCTATAAAGAAGCACCTGATCATAAAATCCACTTGGAATGCTTTCCTAAACCTCCACCAATTATCCATTAATAATTCTGGGTTTTACAGGCTTGCTCTCCTAATGAAAGCCCAGTAACAGTATATCTGTTCTAAACTATTTCTAGCAGTCTGGAGAAAAGTCTTGACCACTTGAAATAATTATTGATTGATGTGACTAAATAAAATCATCCGAGCACTTTCATGGATAATAAGAGACATTATCTGTTTCTTTATAAGCAAGAATCTGATCTAAAAGAAAATATATGGATGGTCTGACAAGCACCTCCCTAGATCAGCTGCCATCAGCCTTGGAAAAGAAATACCATTTATTTCATATTAATAATATAGAAAAAATTAATTTAATTCAGAGGAGACTGAGATGCAATGAGATTATATCTTCACCAGAAAGCCTTTTAATTTGCAAGGAGCTCTTACACTGTAAAGGAAAAACACACCAGAAGTAGCTGCAGAAGAGTTTCCAGTGAGTCACCCTGAGAAAGCCGAGCATAACCAGGAGCTGCTTTGGCTTTGGCAGGCTTAAATCAGCCTGAGGCAGGAAGCTGGACCACGAAGGCAAAATAGCAGCTCAGGGGGAGATTTTAATGTAGTTCTGTAGTCTTCCTTTAAAATAGAAAAAAAAAGATTTATTTTTCTTTGTCATTTTCACTTGCTTCTCTCCCCTCAAAATCAAGTTGGAGTTAATCTGTCTGCTTTTAAGGAACAGCTCTTTGGCTTCACTTTATTCTGCATTCATCATCACTATTCCTCCGAAGGTGCACTGGCATCCCTGTTTGCAGCCAGGGTCTGGATATTTTCTCAAATTTTTTGGTAACTGCTCTAAGTGTTCCATCTGCCCTGGCTGCCCCTGGTGCCACATTAACAGCTGTTTGTGACAACCTGCCTCCATGAGACCTCTGACCTCACCCTCTTCATCATCTTCAACTTAACTGACACTCTCCCACTGACCATGATCCTTTTCTCATGTTGGCCTGTTCCACATGCCCCTTTGGGGTATCATTATGCAGAGATGGAACTTCCAAGGCAGTTTTCTCCCCTGCCACCCACTCTCAAGTGAAGGAGTCTGTCTGACTGTAAGCTGTCTCCCCTTGTTCACCTAATCTGTGGAGCTTCTCCTCAAAGCTTATTCTCAAATAGCTTCAAACTATAGGCAACTAAAAGTGCTTGTAGCTGACTAAATACATGAGGAGCGACAAGACAAATCACACAACCCTTGGCTGCAACCTTTCCCCGTCCTCTCACACAATTAGCTGTTTCCACTTACTTAATGCATTAGTTTATCTACTAATAACTTAATCTGTGTCATGGAAACTCATGTCTTGTTTTGTACACGAGATCCCAGTGTGAAAATTGCATCATTTTTGTAGTGTGTCAGACTTTTGCACTTCGCCCTTTTCAATTGTTAATCAAAAAAGGGCAGCCTTTGGGTAAAGCATTTATATAACTGCAGGCATAATGTCACACTCACATTTCATGGAGTATGAAGTTCCTGCAGATTGGAAGCTCAAGAATTAGTTATGGCTACTGGTTTCAGACAAGAAAAAAAACAAGAAAAGCCAGCGTGAGAGGTTAAAATTAATGTTAGAGAGCAGCACCACACAGAGAGAGGGACAAATTCTGCTTCACTCCAAGACTAAATACCCAAGACCAAAGCTGAAATTCAGCTACTACATGTCCAGGAGGCACTGATATTTAATATGTGCTGCAGTGCTCACAGGGCTAAAGATTTGATGAGGGTGGCTGCATGGTCCTCCTGAGGAGCAGTGAGGCCACTTGCTCGTGCCGCAGAGCACCAGGACCTGCAAAGCAGGACTGGCCATGCCTGTAGCCTGCCTTCCAGCCTCCCCCTTGTCACTTCATTGTCTCATCCCACCAGCAAGGGAAGGCACTCCTCTGCCAGGATGTAGGAGAGTGGAGCCCAACTCCTCCATTTAAACATCAGCTGGAGCCAGCCAAAGGAGCAGCCATATTTTGAAAGAAGGGAATGACCACAGGCTGATTTCCAGATGACTTTCTGGCACTGATTTTCAGAGGACAGCTGGAAACCTCTGCAGGAGAGAGAACAGTTTTCACACTACAGGGTGAAGTGAGTGATCAGGGACGTATCCTTGCCCTGAGCATATTCCACTCACAGGGAGAGGGGTCTGCCCAAGGCAATGCTGTCCACTTTGGGGATGCCTGTCCTCATTCCATCCTTTGGAGGAGAACTGAGGGATTTGATTAGGTGGTGTTATTATGATTTGGAGATGCTATTACATTCCTGTAGCTATGGGGTCTTTAGTGGAGATTAGTGCAAAAATAATTAGATTCAAAAAGATTGCAGAATCCATGCAGAGCCAAATACATTCCTCAGCCAGGGGCATCCAAACTGCACTTGGAGTTTGCTTGTCCAAGTCACTAATAGAGCTAACAAAAATAGATATATTTTTGGTCTAGGAGCTTTAAAAGGAAAGTCGACAGCTGAGAGACAAAATATATTAATTGTGAGACTAGTTTTTGGCAGGATTGGGAAGACTACTGAGATTGTCTGAAAAGTCTCTGGAAGCTCGGCACTGTCCTAGCAACCATGAGAATGACATTAAAGAGAGCAGATAGAGACCCTGTCCAGACCACAAACCCCACATGTATTGATCCCCAGGTCCACTGGGCTCTTTTAAAACAGCTGACATTATTTTCCAGCTTTTTAAATTTCCAGATTTTTAAATTATCCCAGCTTCTCTGAGCGGACATAAATCTAGACAGCAAGTTAAGCCTGGAGACAGGAGAAACATATCCAGTTCTTCAATTCCCCATTGAATGCTGTGATGGGACTTGAACTGGCAAGAGGTTTGAATTGAAGCTGCTCCAGACTTTCTGTGAAGCCAGCATACCAGAAGACCTCCAATCCCTAAAGCATTTTTTTATTACAGAACAAAGTAACAAACTAAACATAAAATGAGTAAATAGGAGAAAACTCAGAGTGTCTGGATGCGACCACTCAAGTAAAAGGCTTTAAAGCAAAGGTCCTTGGTGTCCTTGCAGGATGGGATAGGTTCTCGAGCCCTGTGCTCCAGAGGTTTCCTGAGCCATGCTAGCTTATTTCATCCCCACTGGTGTTCACAGCTCCTTTCCTTCAGGAGCCTCTGGGACCTTACTCTGCTGCAGACGCGCTCATTGCTCCTCACTGAACCTCTAGATCCCAACTACAGGCATCCTGTGTCCCTCTCCCAGCACTGCCTGGGGGCAGTTGGTAGCCAGAATCCTTACCCCTGGCCCTGGTGGCATGACAAAACAGTGGCTGACATCTGCTCTCATGTTAGGAGAACTCTCACTTTGCTTCTCCCTTATTCAACACCATTGGGCCAAAACAGCCTGATGTGGAAGAGGGTTTAGCTTGCTGTGTTTCACCAGTTTCTGCTTCTTTTCTGAGCAGATTGCATACCTGTAAAATAGCTGAAGAGGGGGGAAAGAGAACACAAGCTCTTGCTGGCTGCTTCTGTTACAGACCCTCTGGCAACTAGATGACTGCACACACATGGTTCTGATGGGGCAAAACACGGTCCCTGGTACTCCCTGCAGCCCCTGGTCACTGTCACTTTTGCTCCTGGTGCCCTGTGTCCCTTGTCACAGCAGGCACACAAGGCCAACAGGCATGAATGTGTTATTGATGGCTCCTGCATGGTGCTGAAGTCCTTTCTCTGAGCTGTCATCCATGCTACCTTCAGCAGCAAATGGAGACAATTCAGGTGTCTTGGCATTAACCTTCAAATCCCAGATCCAATATGCTTAATATAACAGAAAAAGTAGAAGAGAAGGGTGTAGACTAACTTCCATCCCTCAGAAAAATTACTGTGTGACATCTGTCTCTTCTGTGGAGCCACAGAATGAATAAAAGGGGTTCTTGAGACGTTTCCTTTTGTCCTGCAGGAAAACAGTAAGGAATGAGGGAGATCTGAGTGTTTTATAAGCAGTACTAGAGCTGCTGGTGTTCTCACCCTGAAATCAAGGAGAATACCAAATCCATCTTCTAATTTTATTTGTGTTAGTCACAGTGTGATGAAGCTGGAGGAGACAAAGAAGAAAAAATTCAGACTGGCTTTAATCTCATCAGAGAAACTGTTAGTGGAATATAAAAGTCATCAGTGTCCAGGCTTAATGCTAATGACTGTTTAGCAAACTGATAGAAAGTGGAGCAGTGGAAACACAGAGAAAGAGGAGTTCCGAAGTAGGAAACTTTGGGCTATGTCCAGTTGAGCAGACACAGAGCCCCATGTCCCAGAATATGGAATGTCCCAACTGCAGTGGCTGGGACAAGAGGGAAAATCTTCATTGGTGGAAGCAGCACATGATCAGGCAATAGGAAATTGTGGAGTGGAAAGGAAATGTCCAGTTTGGGGCATGAGAGGTGTCACACAGCCTGACACAGCACATACTGGGTGCAAAACATCAGACGTGTACCAATCACTGCTGGCAGGGTGAGTTCAAACAGCTCTCAGGCAGAATTTTAAGCAAGTATAATTTGGGCTTTGGGTTTGAACCAGCCACTGTGAACTACACTGGCTGTGAGGGTGCAGAACTGTACCATCCCCAGTTACAGCTTCAGTTCATCTTAGAAAAAAGATGCACAAGAGAAAACCATCCCCATTGTCCTGGCTGAGTGCTGGTGGAGGCTTCCATCCCATATCCCAAATTACATCTCTGTACTCTTCTATCAGACAGTGATGACTGAGAACGGTAAATACAATGTGTATTCATCTGGCTTCCAGCATTCATTTGGCTCCTGAGAGTTTTTTTAATACAGACAGTGCAAAAGCCAAAACTAGATTAAATCCACCATAATGAGTAAAAAACTTCAAGAATTTGGTCTGGTGATCTTAATGAATGGCTGAAGAGTATGTGTCTTGGAAGACATCTCAGGATTACCTGAAGAAGGATTAGTTCTTCACACAACTCACACACATCAATCATTTAGCTTCTCATGGATCTCTTAGCAAAGTAATCTTCATGACCCTTGATTTCTACTTTCTGTAAGAATTTATTATCACAACAGAATAATTAATACCAAGCATTATCCAAAGCAACCCCTAAAAAAAGGAATTCACATATTTGCATCCTTTTCAGTATTTCGAAAATCTTTGAAGGCTTTGTATTGTTTTTATATAGAAAGAGTTCAGGGAAAACATACAGCAAGTATTCTCTGTGTCATTTGGATTCAGTTGGGTACACTTGGCCTTCACAGTGCAGCTCAGAGCTGTCTGAGGCCATCATGCTTCCTAATGCTTGAAGAGAAATGAGGCTGTGCTGCTTCACAGGGGAACTCAGTATTGACTCAGGAATCCAGTGTCTTTCGGGGAAAGAAAACCTGTATCACAACAGCAAAGAAACAGATCCATTTTATCCTTACCTCTTACTAATTCAACATTCAAATCAGATGGCTTTACGTGTAGTTCAATGGACTGGGCTCTGGAGATATGAGGATGTGAGGACCAAAATCAAACCCTTCAGCTCCCAGATGAGTTGAGTTGAATTCATAATCCAATATGAATTATTTCTTCCTGAAGTAGGGTTGGTTCTAGATTTAATGATGAAAGTGGGAGAGTCTAGCTTATGGACTGCAGCTTCATCTGCTAAATAGATGATCATTCATGATGGCTTACATATGCTACAAGCTAAATATCATACAAATAGACACTATTTAGACCAGGATGGAGAGCAGAGGCTGAATCTCAGATCTTGTTTCTGCTTTTTCCTTCGTTATGCTGATATGATGCAAACAAGAACATTAATTAAAATGTTTGTAGTTTATGTGCTGCTAGCACACTGCCATTACTGTCACATCAAAGCTACAATTCTGCTAAAATGGAGTTCAGTGGTGAAGTAATTAAATTGTGCTATGTGAAAAACTGGAAATCACATATGTGCAGAATATTTGTGATACAAAGAAGGATTTGAGAAGTTTGTGACCAATTACCACATCATAAAGATGATATTTCAGAGAGGGGAAACCATGTCCTTTTCCACAGGCTCAGCAGTGCACCTCCTTCCTGCACCTGCACTGGGCAGTGAGTGGGCACCGCAAGCAGCAAAGGCTGAAGCAACGGAGCAAGAGGTAGTGGAGCTTTGACTGAGCATCCCCGAAGCTTCAGCCAGTGCAGCTGAGAGGGTGGGAGCAGGCAGCAAACTGACCCAGAAAAAGAGGTGGTGGCAACCTTGTTCCTCCCCCAGGAGCAAGAGGGAGCAGGAACTGAATTGTGACTTTCATTGGCAATTTGATCTGCGCTATGCTCCCAAGGCAATGAGACTATGCCCTGCCCCTCACCTTAGTGTGGATTGCAAAGTCAGTGCTAAAGGAGATAACCAGCTGTAGGTCTTTCAGAAAGCCTGAATTTAATCCCCCCAGTGAGAGCATTCAGTTATGTATTTAGAAAGGAAAAAGGTTTCTACACGGTATAAATCCTTGCTTGATAATCCCAGAGCTAATGGGGAAGGCATTCAGTAGTAAACTACAGTCCTTGGACAAAGACATCTGTAACCAGACCGGAGCTCTATGATTAAACTCAAATTCACAGATTGGTTACATGCAGCTAATTTTATTCATTGAGAATACATGACCCCCCTAAGCGGATGTTTAAATTAAGTAAGAATATTGATGACAAATGTTCAAAATGTAAGACAGATGCCTGCAACTTTTGGCATGAAATTTGGAACTGCCAAGAGGTTTGGGAATACTACTCTGGGGTCATTAGGAATTTGGATATCCAAAATGTTCCCCAGCTGCTGATCTCTTCAGAGGCTGCTATACTTGGTCCTGGAAAATTAGAAAATCAGTACAGTAAGTGATGCCATATATATTGCTGGGTTGGTAGAATGCATAAACAATCTGAGAAACTTTCCCCTTTTTCCAGGAAAAATGCAGTGAAGAGAGGGCTGTTGATTTGAGTCTGGATTTAAACAAACAGTGTAAAAAAAAAAATCCCTGGTTCTTTAAGAAATTGAAATTTGAATTGTCTGGATCGGGTCTTTCACACTGTTTCTGAGCCCAGGCGTGACCACTGGAGTTCAGTTGCGTGTTGTGTTGTTGTTTCCCACGGGTGCACACAGATCTTCCGTGCCACAGCCAAGGCCACCACTGCGTCCCTGGTGCTCAGCTGGTACCTATGGAAAAGGTTCTTTCTCGAGTAAATAAACAGCATGAAATCATTAAGGAAAGAGGATGAAGGATTGGTGTGTACCCTGCAACAGACACGAGGTAGAAATCCCCAGAGTATGTGTGGGGGTTGGATCTGTCACCCAGGAAGTTAAGGGAAAGAATCTCATGTTCTTTTAATTAGCTCCACGCTAGATCCATAATTGCAATGCTGTAAACAGAGACAGTCTGCATGGATCAGACGTCAGACCAAAATGGGGAATAGAATCTGTGTTTCCTGACTGTACTCGGAACCACCAGACAATCCTGTGTTTCCAGTGCTGAGTCCCATAGCTCCTTCACCTAGGGATTTGATGGGAGCTCCAGATTTTCCTTAACCATGCCAAGTTGCCATAGGTGGGGCTTTCAATCACAACCCAACATACACCACTGCTTGCCTAACTGACCTGGGAAAATCTTGCTTCAGTTTATGGAGTTATGTGATCCGGCTACACTAGAACTAGGAATTCTAGAAGAACACTGAGGTGTTTGATGTCTCATTTTCCTGCCAACAGCAAGAACAATTTATCCACTCATAATTGTTTCATAGCTAGGCTGGTATCTGGGAAAAAAAAGGTGTGTGTTACTAATACTGTGTTTTTCCTAAGATTGCATGAATATAGGCCAGAATTATAGAAAAAATATTTTAATTTAATTTTGAAAAAAAGGATTTTAAAAAGACAAAATGGCCTCTTTTTTAAACTAATATGAAGTTTAGTTTTCCACAATGTCCACTGGCATCTTTCTCAGCAATTCTTTTTAATAGTACACACTTTCTGGCAGTAAAAAGGGAGATAGCAACTAATATAATTAAGACTGCAAAACAACCTCTAAACTGAAATGTGTCTCTCGGCAGAACAAGCATAGGATTGTTCATTACAGTGCTCTCCAGGAATAACAAAAACAATTCCCAAAAATGCATTATTAATGGACATTCCCAGAATTAATGATAAAACAAACCAGATGTTCTCTTACATTTGCCTCATAAATGCAAGGTCAATATGCCAAACCAAAAACCCATCTTTGGAAAGCTATAGGCTATTTTTGAAGGTACTTTAACTGTATTTCTCTTTACTATAAGAGACAGAATTCCTTATCTATAGTCTAAAATGACCTAGTTATGATTCTATATCTATTAATGAAGAAAGGACTCATGCCCAAGAGAAAAGTAAACGAAATGCATGATTTTATATAGCCTGCATTTACTATAGAGCTGCCCATTTCAAATTAGACACATTTTTTATAATAGAGAAAACAATATTCTTACACAAAGAATGCTCCACAGCCACAGTCACAACTTCCTCCTATAAAAAATATTTTCAAAATATGGCTTAAGACTGAAAAATCCTTCACCAAACAAGTTTTAGATATATTAGTAGGTAGCAGTTTGATATTTATCCATCAGGGAACATGATTACTCACATGGAATGCATTTCATCCCCCTGAATAAAGGTTGCAAAAGTCAACTGAAGCTGATAGAAGGAAAATACTACTGATAAAGAAAAGTACAAAGCAAATTAAACATATGCTAATACCTTAATGTAATAATATCAAACATGGTGGGCCATCTGGTGTCAATTGTCTGGTGAAGGGAATGGACCTGGAAGAATTTGCATCAGATTAGGTTCTTGGACTGGTGTACAATATTTTTCTGCACAAGATTTCTGAAGAGAAATTTTTAAAGAAAATCATTATTAAGAAAAATTGCTTTTGAAAAGTTACAAGTGTGTGTCAGGAGTAAAGAGTGAATAGCAATCTAGCACAAGGGCTGATATCAGAAATTTGGTATCTTTAGTTTGTAAATAAAATGGGAAGAACACATAAGATTTTCAAGCAAACATGAGTTTCCTATTTTATATAAATACTTGAGTCTAACCACTGTTATTTTAAATTATTGAAAAGTGGGTTTTGTTTTTAGTAACACTTTCAGTTGCCACGTGACATAGAGAAGGAAATGGCAGCACTTATCCTGAAGGATGCTGTAATGACAGGCTCTCCTGCAATACTGTATGCAGGGAGACACGGAGCTGAAGCCATTGAGGAAAAGGCAGAGGTAATTTTTTACTTTGTGAACTTCATTAACATGCCATGGGTCATTGGGATTTTTTTCAGCATTGTCAATCTAATCTCTCTAATGATCATGAGACATGGCCAGGATCTCATCCAAAGACTCGTAGACCTTTGGATGTCTTGCAAAGCTGTACTGCTGTGAAGTGTCAGGTGCCCTACTGCTCCACCTGGCTGAGGCACTGTGTCCCCTCTGTGCTCATACCCAGACCACCAGTCTAACTCACCCTGCACACTGACCCTGCCATTAACGCTCCTCCGCTTTTCAGGTCTGGGGCATGAACCAGTAGCTAAGGCCTTTCATCACTCCTGGATTGCACCTGAGCAGAGGAACAGTCTTCTGACCCTGCAGTGCCATAAATGACAATCTCCATTACCTCTGCTTTGCAGGCCTCAGAGATCTAAACAGTTCTGAGCCACAGGGCTCATGTTTTCATGCAAATAGCATGTTTTCTCTGGGGGCCGAACACCACACAGCCCACTTCGGGGTCTCACTGCAAGTAGGGTCTAGATATACCATATCTTCTTTCCAGACCAGTCATCTTTCCTTCTAGCAGATTTGGTGCAGGACAGCACAGGTACATGCTTGGGTCTTACCCTGACAAGGGGCTGACCTGCTGCCAGGTTCCATGCCTGGACCTAGTTGTGCTGCTATCCCATGGTCTATTGCTCCTCCGACACCCAGTCTCTTCACTGGAGGCTGGGATGGGCTGCAGGGCAAATGGTGACTTCAGGAATAGCAGATCCTGCTGAGTGGCTCTGACCTGAGGCCAAGGCCAGCTGGTTGTGCGTTGCAGCTGGGGAGGAGCCACATGCTGTGCTTCTGCCCTGTTTCTTTGGCCATGAGGCCACACCAAGCACTGAGACTGCTCAGTTTCCCAAAATACTGACAAGGTGAGGCTGAGAAACATCTGTGATTCCCCTGAATCCTTTGCAACTCTGCTTTTAGAGACAGAAAAAACAACTGCAACACTAATGTTTAGCTCTGCAGATGATGAGGTTCTCTTGAACACCATTTTTTTCTAGGCCTTCTAAAGGCTGCAGACCCCACAACTCCCACGTGAATCACAAGCTGCAGCTTTCCCAACAAACAGGTCATCTTCAGCCTTCCTCTCTCAAATGCTGTGGAGTACTGTAGATATTCATAACAAATACACACATGGCTTTGTTCTTATGAGTGGGAATATGGATGGGAAGATTTTAGTCCCTGTGTCTCCAACAGGAGATCAGAGGATGGAGTGAGAAACACAGTGAAAGCTGCTAAACAGCAGAGCAATTAGAAGTATGTCCCACCTTGGTTTGTATGCTTTGCATAAGTCAAGAAAAACAGGAATCAAAGGTGGATGTGCTTCTCAGTAGGTATGTATTCAAACATTAAATGAAAAAATTGAATATTAAATAGAACCAATTTATCTAAAAGAAATAAATAATAAAGTCTTGTTTCTCCATTTCACAGCTACTGATTACTGCTCAGCCCTAACAAAGTTTGGAAGGACCTGTGACAGTCACCTTGTCTAAACTCTTGCTCAAGAGTTTATACTCTTGATAATGGGGATTATACATTGGGGAACATGAGGTGAGGGTCGGTCTCTTCTCCCAGGTAATAATTGACAGGAAAAGAGGAAATGGCCTCGAGTTGCACCAGAGGAGTGCTGAAAGAGTGATCAGATGCTGGTACAGGCTGCCCAAGGAAGTAGTGGAATCATCATCTCTGAAAGTGTTCAAAAAACATGGAGAGGTGGTGCTTAGGGACATGGTTTAGTGGTGGACCTGTCTGTGTTAGGTTGGACTCAATGATTTTGGAGGTCTTTTCCAACCCTAATGACTCTATGATTCTATTTTGATGTATTTTGCATGCTGCAATGGCCTAATTCTCATTCTCTCAGCTGCATCTCTCTCACATGTGATATCATTCCGGTGCTTTACTTGAATCCCCCGGGCCTAGAGGTAATTAATAACAAATTATTTGGCAGAAACTCAACTTCTATGATTAAAACTTAAAATGTCTCAGTTATTCTTTATTGAAAAACATGCAGTCAAAATGCTTTTGAACAAAAATATGTATCATTCTCCTCAAAAATTTTTGTGAAGTTTTTACGCTAATGTCCAGAGGCACACTGAAGCCTTCGATGAGACCTTCAATAAGGAAGAAGATTTCCTCCTAAGATGGAAAGGGGCAGCAAATAAACTTCATAGGAGGAGAAAATCCCACCACAGTGGCTGTGGTGGCCACTGCAGAAACCTGGCTGATCCACAGGCTGCCCAACTCCTTGACCTCAGCAGGAACACGCAGCACCCAATCCAACCCGCAGGGGGAATGAGCTTCCATGTGCTTCTGCCATGCACCACAGAGCTACCCAGCCTCTCTTCAGTTTAAGACCAAGTAACACTTGTTTTTCTTGTGTTGCTGCTATCTGTAATTTACAGGCACAGAGAACTGCAGAACTAAGTAGTGAGGTGTTATTTGTGCTGCAGTGATTCCCAGCAGTGTGGTCAGACAAAGTTTTCATGGCCAGACTTTACGTTTTCTGATTGTGGCCTGCTGGCATATGTTTGATAAACATAAAGGTTGGGAACATTACGCTTCCAAGGTCAAGTGTTGCTGTTCTCTGTAGTGGGCAAACAGGGGTGCAATGGTTTTCAAGTGCAACTCTGTGACCACAGGTAAGCTGGAAACCCTGTTTCATTTTTTACACAGAGACTACAGACATACAATTTTTGTATTGTCTGTATATACAGACTTCACTATTTTATCACTGTTGCACGCATTTAAATGGAAGTCTCCAGCATAACATTTGCACTGTCCTGAATACATGATTTCTTCCCTTCTAAAGTGTCAGATAATTCCTCAGTCTCAGGAGTACGAACGTATTACACAGCCCTGGACTTTTCATCTTGATAAACGTAATCTCTATGCTTATCCAAATGTTTCAGAGCTCTGTCAGCAAACAAAAAGTAGATCTTCACAGCCCCCATCATTCAGCCCCAAGGCGTTAACGAAAGCTCCATCTGTCCCTAAAATGGCAGAGCACTTACAGAGCTTTCCCTGGATTCTCTCCAGCCGTTTGCAAACTTCCACTTGAAACATTGTCCCTGTGGCTGGGACCAGGGAGCAGGTAACAGCTTGGGGGATGCCTGCACTCTACAGCCCCTTGGAGGAGGACATATTCCGTCCTGCCATGTCTGCCCCCAGGCCTGTGACACACCACGCATGCAGGAGGGTTGGGCAGTGCAGCACAAAACCCTAAACTGTCAGGAAGCTGCAGCGCTGGCTCACCCAGTGGCTCCCAGGAGAGACCGAGCAGTGGCCTGAGGTGTCAGGGAGAGGATACATGAAGGGTGGTACACAGAGTCTGTCTCGTGTTGGTGTGTTTGCTCCTCTCCCTGCCTTACGCTCGTTAGCATCTCGTTAGGCACAGTTGGCGGCCGAGCGTCTGTCAGGCAGATTGCACACACGGCACATTCCTGAACAACTTCAAACACCATTCCCAAGCATCTGCAGGAGCTTCTGCACCACTCCAGCTGTTGCTGTATTGCCCTAGATGGGCTGCTCTGGGTCTTTCTGCAGGTGTTTGGAGAAAAAGCATATTCAAAGAAACATCTACATCTCATTTTTACTGCTTCTGTCCTCTTTTTGTCTGATGCCAAAGAGTAAAGAATGCAAAGATTGAAATACAGAAATTGTATTTATAACAAAATAAATATTGCATGTTCATGCAGCCATTTGGTCAAGCCTGTGATCTGTTGCTGGTCAAAATTCAACGATGTGTATGTTTGCAAAGCAGCATCGGACACAGAGAAGACGTGACCAATGTAGAAGGACACTAAGGGAATTATCAGACTTAAAGAAACATAAGGGTTAAAATTACATTCCAGTTTAGTGGCTGGAGATGTTACTTAGAACTCTGGAATAAAAATTTTTATATATTATCTCAGACATCTTAAAGTGAGCAGTTTATGATGCAGAAGTCCAGAATGATAAGCAATTACATGTAATATGTTAATCTAGATGAGGAATTTTGCAGTACCCCTAATTAAGGAGAGTGATAGGATGCTAAATACCAGATAAGTAACTTCTGGCAGGGAAGCTTGTTCCTGGAACCTGAGGAACCCAGTGGTGATCCATCCTCTACTTACTTCATAAACAATAGAAAGGCTTTAACTTTTCCAGATTCTTGAAATGAAATCTTGCACTATGAAAATGCTTTCTGCAGCACACCCTGCACTAACAAAAATCATATTTCTCAGTGCTTTGGAATGGGAATTAGCACTACAGTGACAAGAAGGAAAGCATTTGAGTACGCAAAACCACTGTATTTGAATAAACCACCAAGAAAAAAAGCAATCCTCAGAAATACCAAAGATTTACCTAAATATTCTCTCTTAGAAGCAAAAATAAGTGCTTTGGAAGGCTTCATAAAAAATGCCTCATGGCAAGCTGGTTTTGACTGTGTGATTCAAATCAATGCAGAGGAGACTAAATTGTTGTTAAGCTAAACTGATTTGACTGGTTTTGGGGTTCAGCAGGTTGTCTGTGCGGACATCCCAACTCTTGCTTCAACTGGAGGGCGAGCTAGAACAAACAAGCATGGATTTTGGGCCCAAAACCAGAAGAGGAACACTAATTCTTGCCGTGGATGGTAAATATGGTCCCTGGGGTGAGGTGAGGAGTGGCTAAAACTCTAAGGTAGAAACATTGAATCTTTCAGATGCTTTTGCTGTCTGTGACTGTCTGTGAATACTGTACATGATGTGATGGCTAATGATACAAACGTGCCTGGGTGTGCTCTCTGGCACTGAGGCGGTTCCCCCTGCACCATCAAATTCTGGGCTGTGCATTGCAGGTGATAGCCAGCCTGTGACATCTCCTGCATTAGCTGAAGGGGCCCTCCAAAATTTTCTGAGGCAGGGAGAGCCTCGGCTACAGCCTATTTCACTTGCATAGAGATACCTGGACACACAGTATGCTGCTCCAAAAACGCAGTGTGGTTCCCCTTTGCAGGTGACAGTGGGGTGCACACACAGGCACTCGGTTCTGGGCAGCCAAACCATCCTTGCTCACCCATCAGTTCCCTCACAGACATTCCTGGAATCAGGGCAAATGAAGGCAGGATTTAAGGCAGCATCACATTACGACTCTCACCATAATCTGGGTGCCCTCATGCTCCGCCTAAGCCAACAAGTGTAATATGATTAAGGGATGTAAAGTATCATTTCAAAATGCGAGTGTCAGAAGACATGGGGCCAGCCAAGGAGCAGCAGAGGGGCGGTGCATCACCCCTGCTGTTCCCTCCTCAGTCCTAAGCCCTGGGACCCAAAAGGTCCAGGGACCCAAAGCAGGAACACTCGCTATCTGGGGCAATGAAGCTGGGCCAGCAGCAGCCAGGCTCGAGCTCCAGCAGGCAGTTGCCCATGGTGTGCAGCTCTTAGGCTGCTCCCACCCCACGAAGCACTCTCCCAGCAATGTCAGGGCACACTGTGGGGGCAAGGACTTGTCCCAGTAGGCAGGAGCGTGGGGGATGAAGAGTCTGCCTGGGCACAGCCTGGGCCTGGTGCCCGCCCTTGGGCCATTTGGTTTATGAATGCGTTGTGGGGATGGGAGTGCAAGGCACTGTTACAGCCCTGAAAGCCTCCTGCCACTGGGCCCTGAGCCTCTTGCAAGTCCAGCCCAGAGAACAGAAAATGCTCATCTCAACATTTATAAGGAAGCAAACCAAATGTCTTCAAATTTTTAAAGCACTTCAGCTTGGCTTTGTCAGTTGAGTAATGGCACAAGGCATGTTTTTACAAAGAAGCATGGTTTTAAAAAATAGCAATAACCCTACCCTAATTAGTCTTCTTAGACCTATTAAGGCCATTTTCTGAATAAATTGCTATTTAAGCATGACAGAATGTTGTAATTTGGGTGAAAACTCTAAATTAATCAAATGCCTTGGAAAACCCAGTGATGACTTTTGTGAGTCTTTGGGAGTAAAAACAACTAAAACCTTTTTCTCCCCTGTTATAAGCCAAAGTTCAAACACTGGAGCAAGGTCACTTTTAAACAGACGCATTCCACCCAATCATTGTTTAGGTGAAACAAAATGTGAAAGTCTTTTTAGATTTATGCAGTAGCCACCAATGAAATTCTATTCGATATAAATCAAAGAAATTGGATCTATTCAGGTTGATGGGGATAGGGGTCAGGGAAGCATGCCCGTTCCTCAGCAGTCAAAGTGACAGATTGTGTAGGTTTTCCACAAATCTGACGTGGTTTCTTAATTAGAAACATAAAGGAAGCGGATGTACAAATCCCACTGGTATCCGGTGGAAATGAGAGGAGAATGCCAAATGATAAACCAATATTTATAGGGGATTGTTTCCAAGAATTTATTACATTGTTTTTCCATTTAATTACCTTGAACTGGTCCTATAGAAATACTACAAAAAATATAAATGTGCTCTTCTTTTAAAAAAATACCAAAGCCCTGTTTAAAATGAGCTAATTAGTCTTACTAAATACATTTGAGATCTGCTGTGAAATCCCAAGGCTTAGACTGCTCACAGCATAATCACCTTTGATGACATCTCTCAATGGAAAAGTGTAAGCTTTACGGGGCACTGGGAAAGACAGTCTCATATATTATTCCAACATTCACAAATCTCTAAGGCAACTGGTTTCGTTTTTAGCAAAAAATCATATATGTTGTATGATTTGTGGTCCATTATTTGCATTGAAGAAATTAATTGTATGTTTGCAAAAGAATGAAGCAAGCAGCAAGAAAACCATTTGCCACAAAAATCACCTTTTTATAAGTAACTTTTTCTAAAAGAAATTTTTTGGGTAGATTGGCTCTAGACTTTTTTTTTTTTTTTCTATCAGCATTCAGAATTAAACAAGAGAAAATATGTACCATTTCCTCTCAGTCATATCCTTGAACCAGATTCTGGTTTGATTTTAACTTTAAAAAAGACATCTTGGGAAATTGCTGGAATCAACACCTACTTTGAAATCAGAAGTAATAGTCAAGTGCTTCTATTCCAGACCAACAAAAGTGTAACAGTACATAAAAAACCAGACAAACACTGTGAGGCAGCAGAAGATAGGGTATATTTCCTGCAGAATGAAGTAGGGTCAGGTATTTTTCCAAGTACTATTATTTTTTAAACATACTCTGTGCTACAATAACACCTTAGCGTTTATTCGTAGACCTGTCTGATTTAAATATTATACCAACCCTCCTCTAGAAGAATTTAAAACTAATTTCAGAAAAAAATTGAGCTTCATATGTCCTAATAAAATATATAGTTCTGACAAGCTCAAACATAGTTGCAAACCTCATTTTTTCAATCTAATTTAAAAGGCAATGGCTTGATACGGATTGGCAAGACAGTATAAATATGAGCTTTGGATAGTCAGCAACACTTCACATTCATCTAGTTTTCCATAGGCAGCAGGTAAAATGAAGATGTGCATATGGCTGTGAGGAATGGGGATGCGGATAGAGCCCTGCCCATGCTGCAGGACGGCAAGGGAGAGAGCTTGGCAGTGTCTGGCTGAAAACCTGTCACAGGGGTAATGGAAGGTGGAGTTGATCCTTTTTACTGAACAATGGGCAGGATGAAGATCAAGTTTGTAAAGGTTTTAAGAACTGAGAGAGGAGCTTATTTTTGAAATGATAAAGAGGGAACAGGGAAGGATTACAGAGTGTGTCACAGTCAAAGCAGCAAGGCTGAGGGATGACCCATGCAGCAATATGCTCAATGGAAGCAAAGAGCAATGCTGCATTTATCATACCTAGAAAAAGTGTGCAGAGATCAAGACATGAGCTGGTGAAAGCTACAGGGTGAGCTTTAGCGTGCAGTTAGATAGAAAGGGCCTTGTCTTAGAGAGACTAGGCATCTTCAATCCTTCTTTCTCTCTGAAGAGTCAGTCCTCTTTCCAGGAGTGAAAACTTTGAAAGATGTGGGGAGGTGATGTGTCAGTTAGATGGGTGACAGCCATGAGGTGCTGCTGTCTGCAGAAGTGATGATGGAGGGAGTCGCAGAGCCTGGCAGGCTGCTTCAGAGTAAAAAGGAGACAAGACATCTCTCAGCTAAATACAGAGTCTCAATGAACAGAATCAGGTTACAACCAGAGGACAATTTTGTTACCAAATGTACACTTATCTGTTGCTTATTTTATTGCATACGATGTGCCAGAGTGTTTTCTGACTTTGCACAGCACAGCTCATGTCAATGCAGCTGTACCCTGCCCCTCTCTACTCCAACAGGGTGCTCTCATCTCTTCTGGCTTTTGGGACAATTCCTTGGCTGCCTGGTTCCCCAAACTGTTTGGGATGCCCTTCCCATGGACATACTTCCATGGAGAAACAATGGTTGTCACAGCCCAGGTCAGGCTAGAAGGTGTGTTACCAGTTACACCATATGACTGCACAGCAGTGCCATGTCTTGTTTAGCTTACTGCGAGTTGTTCAGACTAGTTTAGTTTACCAGGTGAGTGTTACTGTGCTAGAGCCAACCTGAAAGCAGCCCTGTTGCTGGGGAGAGTGGAAAGGGGGGAAGGAATCATGTAGAGGGTGGACTTTGGAAAAGAAACCTCCTGAACAAATCCCAAGCTTAACTAACTCACATAATCTCAAGAAAAGCTTCCCCCATGACATATATACTCCTAGTTGGGAAAATTCTACAAGGGCCAAGTTTCTGCATTAAGCTGTGGGCCTGGCTTTCTACCCCCTGCAGGCTGAGGGGTTGACTAGATCCTTTTAACCTTCACTATAACACTCTATGCATATTAATCAATCTCCTTAGTACTAGGGAGACACGTGCAAGCCCATCACCCATTTTACGGGACAAATTAGGGCTGGCTTGTTCCACAAATCTGTGTGCTCATTGCACAGGTCCCACCTTAAAGCTCTCCTGATGATTAGTATTTATGATCTGCACCACAGCACAGCCTGTGCACCCTGAGCCTCAGCATATGAGGTGCTATATACAAAACCAGCACTAAAAGATGTTCCCATGCTCCAATGAGCTTATTCCAATCTGGCTGCTTAGCAATATTGAAATGTTTTGTTGAATATTAAGATTGAATAAGCAGACAAGGTATGTGGCATGTACTCAAATATTTTTTAATGAAAATTTCTGACCCAAATGACCTTTGAAAGGTAGAAGCTGTCATTCCAAGAAATACATAGGGGCAGGTGTCATTTTTTACGGTGCAGAATCTGACACGCTTTCAAAACGCTGGCACCAAAAGGGAGACCTGGGGACAATTTTTGGCGTAAACATTAAGAAAAAGTGCCTAAACACTGGAAGAAACAGAAAAGCTTACACCTTTTTGAGAATTTAAACTAATCTATGGTTCTTCAGGGTATTTTCCTTTAGAATAAGCATTTTTTCTTCTGTGGTGCTATACAGTACATACAGCAGGGAATATCACTTTTGAGGAGCAAAATAAGGCTCATGACACAAATCCTGCTCACTGCACTTAAGCAAACATTCTTCATATTGAATCCAATAGGACAACTTATGAAAAGTAGAGGAGAGAATTTGGTCCATTATGTGGCTATCAGATTTAAATTACACCAATAACTGAGACGCATGGGGTATCAGTGACAGGAATACTGGACCCAGAGTGTATGATTACTCAATTACTTCAATGTCTGTTGGATGCTTAAAGGCTAAAACAATTTTGGGTTCCTTCCAGTCAGTGCATATCACTGTCAGCTCTTCAGACAGTTTACCTTTCCCAAGAAGCTTTTGCTTACCTTATCACCTTCCCAGATCTGCTGCCTGCATTCTCCAATTACTGCACTTAACTGCGAGCCACGTTACATATACTTTACACTTCATCTTTATCTGTTCCATTTCGGTGATGTGATATTAGGCAAACATCTTAAACTTACAGCACTGGGCTTTAAGTCACTGACATCTTAGATTTATTTTTCCCAAAGCTTTCAGTTTTAGCAGGAGCTCAAATGGAGCACTGAGAAAGTGGAGCGGGGAGCCGTAGCCACAAATGTGAAGGCAGTTTGGGAAATTAATGTATTCTTAAAGTCTAAGACAAAAAGAGGTAAAAATCTTCAGTACTCTGTAGTTCTGACTCATGAAGGAGATCAAAAAACTTAAAGTTGAAAAGAAAGTTGAAACAAGATAATTAAATCAAAAAGAAGAAGTGTGAAGCAAGGGGTCTAATTAATGTAGGTTATAAGAAATCTATAAATGATAATATATTTGCTGGAGATATTTCTTATTACTGTTGTTACTCCTATTTAAAAATCTTAAAGGCAAGTAGCTATTCACAGAGTGAGACAGAAATATCTACTTCCTTCATTAAACACTTCTATCTGATTTAGCTTTACCCTGCAGTACCACTACTTGAAATGTAATGAATCATTCCGGGAAATAACAGCCAAGACATAGATTACTTATAAAAGGAACGTGCTTAATACTTAATATCGAAATCAAATGTGTTTGTTTATTCTAATTTGTCACACGAGTCTTGCTTATGTGTGCTGATAAAATTAATTCATAACCAAGTGGCTGCTGTTTCCACCAATTACACATTTTGAGCATCGGTCATCATTTTTTACAAATCCTTGCCAGTATTTTCCTTGGTTTGTTGTTTCTCTGAACTCTTTCCTGATCCACAATTAAAGGAACAGTTGTGTCAGACAAATAAAAAAGTTCAGTAAAGACAAATGGGATAAATTTATCACAGTCAATATACATAGAAAATTCATACCAGTAAAGGGAAATACTAAGAAAATCAGCAATGACTACAAAATAAGCAAACTATTAAACTGCTTTCTATTTTTTCATATTAAAATGTGGTTTTAATATCAGATAATAATCAATACATTGAAAATACTGTCTAAAGAAAGTGGGGGTCTCTGCACAACTTCAGAATATTTCTTATCCTAATGCTTCCAGGGCAAGGGCTGAGGCTTACAAAGCACAAAAATCCCACAAAAGAGGGCTAGAAACCTAAATAGCTCTTCTGAGTCAGGCTACAGGCAGAACCAGGGCTCTGAAAGAAACTTTACAGGCACTGAATGCCTTGATTTAAAACCATTCCTGGGTTCCTGACATCTTCAGGGAAGCACTTCAGCATTCATTTGATTATAAGCAAATGCTTAAACATCATCAGCACTGCAAGTTGCTTAGGCAGGTCTGTAAATCGTATTTTTTAAATATCAAGTCCAAATCATACAGATATACCCCACCCATGTGTACATAAAACAAAATTGCATAAATTCATGGACTGCCTTTCTCAATAAGGCCATATAAACACACTCCATTATTCATAATTTAAGAAAAAAACTCTCTCTAGGTAATTATATTAATCACTGATTTGAACTTTGCATAATTCAGAGCTAGTAACCCAAAACCTGTCTCAAATTAGAAAAAAAAATGGATATGGTAGTAGTTAATGTTAAGGTGGAATTCTCCTGACTGAACTATATATCTGGTAGTGTTTCAGATAATTAAACTGAGCTCTAAGTAATATGAAAGGGTACAGTTATGGTCAGTTTTTATCTTCTAGCACTGCAGGGCTGTTGGGACTTGAAAATTATATGCAGGCAGGTTTGGAATGGGTCCAAGGTAGACCACACTGGACTAAGTAACATCTGGTGTATATGGCTTAGGTTTTTCAAAAGTGTGTCTGGACAGCTGTAAAATAGAAATTACATACGTCTCTGACTAAAGGCTACATGTAAAGCTGGCAGAGTTAACTGTGTGTTACTTGGAAAGGCACTATTCTCTTCTCAGAGCTGGGTACAACCATCCTGGAACATGTGCAAAGACATTCCAGTTATGCTATAAAGAATTTATTTTACATCAAGTGAATGAGAAATACTTGTAAAACCTGCATCTTTGACTAACATTTCTCCTACTTCTCTTTCATGTTTAACAAGTTGAAAATAAAACAAAACCAAGACACTTCCAAAAGCCTGGTCCAGCCTGAGGATCTGGTCCAGCCTGAGGATGTTACCAACACAGACAACATGTAGATGACTTCAGAAGCTGTTACTGTGGTATGAAGTGCTCCAGAAAGCACCTCAGCCACCCAGTGCCTTGGGTGTTACTGCAATGACACTGTGTAAGCAGGGAAGAGCATAAGCCTAAAAAGGCTACTCCATTTAAAGAGAGGTGAAACGAACCAAAGAGATGCATCTAAGAAATTAAAGAATTAACATGTTTGAGTACAAGTCAGGACTTTTTTTTTTTTTTAAGAAAAACTGAATAGCAGTTCATGATCTTAACAAAAACACCAAAAACAGTTTTCTGTCATTTGACATGCAAATTTTTGTTGGGAAAAAAAGAAGATTTGGGCAGAAAAAAATGTAATCGATCTTTGGTGAAACAAGTAAAAGGCAGGTAAGCAACCATATAACTAAAATCATAGGCTGTCTTTAAAGTAAGTTACACATTTAGGTAATTTTTACCATTCCCCAAGGAGACCTGGTTGTTCCTGGGACTGACTACAAGACATACGAGGCTGTAAGGGATAGCCTAAACCTCAGCTTTCCAAGATAACTTCCATCTCGCAGCTCAATGTGTTGAAGCCTCAGACCTCACGACCATGTGGTGTGTTATGTTTGTTTCTTAATAGAAGCAGTTAAAATGCCTATTGATTAAATTTACCTTGCCCATGCCAGGAAGGGGATCCTGGCTGGTTTGGAGTGACAGTAAGAGAGATGCTGGTCTTTGATGGAAGAGCTCTCACTCCACCAAATTCCAGTGTTTCAGCCATTTGCTGCTGTGACTGGAGGTGTGAGCACAGCATGGATTGGGCCCTTGAGGAGGGGGAGGTAGGGCAGTGTGGTTCACATGGAGGGCTCTGCTTCTTCATTTGTAGGGAAAGAAAAAGACAAGCATTTCCTCTTAGGATCACCACGAAAAATATGCTTTTTCTTTATAATTAAGCTCATAGCTAACCCAAATGCATGCCTGAGACAGCAAGAATAATATATTGTTATACATAAATAAATAATAAATATGTGAGATGGCGATGCCCATGGGGAGCTCCTGCTGAAAGCAAACCTTTCCCAGTATTTTGGGTGCCCAGCTAAGTTCCAGTTGTGGTAACTAAGTCCAGTCAATACTTCAGGTAAGATTGGGCCCCATTCGTGCAACGTGCCAAGCGATTCGTCCTTGAGACTGTAAGATCTGAATCCTTTTTCTTCTTCTTTGTATGCAATACAACACATTTTTCCCAAAGGGATGTCTGAGTGCTGTCCCCTGCTGCAGCCACCCCCCCAGCAAGGTGTAATGCTGGGCTGGGCAGGTTGGCCACACCCCACCAGGGCAGCTGCAACACCAGCAACCTCAGCTGTCACTCCTGGCTGGCTGTAAGCCACTGTATGAAGGTTTGCGACCTGTTGCTCTCACAAAGAGTCATACTGTAAAATTCCAAGAGACACCCCAGGACAAAGCACCTGCAAAATTCACTTACTCCAGAAATACTTTTTTTTCATTTAACAGCATCTGAAACTATTAAGTCAGAAAATAATAGTGTTTCTGAAAGCGAAAAAAATAAGCCAAACCATTCTCCTTCCAAAGTCTGAAACCTAATTCCTAGACTATGAGTATTGCCAATTTTTATCCCTCAATTACATTTTTGCTTGTTTTAAATCTAGATTGAATGCAAATGGCAACTGAGATTTTACAGCATATCATCTCCATATTTAAAATTCTGTCACTAGTTCCAATATGTCAGATTTCTTACAACAGGGAAAATGGACCTTTAAAAGCTGTTTCTGAAAGCGAAAAGGGCTGAAAGGGCTAAGGAACTCTTTACAATAGGAATACTCACTGCAAAGGTAAAGCAGAGAGAAGTTAAAGTGCAAGAGTTAGTATGATTTTGTCTTCAGAGCAGAAGGTTGCCTATGCAAATATGCCACTGCCCTGCAAAACATTTCAAGGGATTAAGGTAAAGGATGACCCAAATTTTACTATCAGAAATGAGACCTGATTACCAGTCCTGTGGATGCTGAAATGACAGCTGGGCAGAGTGCCCTTAGAACCACTATCTGTCTGAGAGAAGAAAGCAAAGAGCTGAAGGATCAAAAATATGAAAGAGTGAGCACACAAAACTTTCTGTGCAACAGTGTCTCTTGAAGTTTTCATCTCAAAACTCTGCCTTGCTTGAAGCAATGCTTCCACTTAGTAAGCTGTTTTGCAACCATTTCGGTGTGGGAAATGTTAACACCACAGCCACATAGCAGTACTGACATGCTGAGCTGCAGTTCTTTGCTGGCGTTTACTCCTGCTTCACCATCTTGCACTGTGTAATTATGCTGGATACTCTAAATTCAGTCTCAGATCAAAGTCTTTAAGCAGAGGTAGCAACATCCACCACACCTCAGAGCTGCTCACCTGCCTGTTTCTGCAGTGCCAGTACCATAAAATACTTCCTTGGCAATACCCACTAACCTGAGGGGGAAAATTAATCTCTCCTTTGTGCTCCCCAGATATACACCATATAAAAGGAGCCATGCTTTAAAATTCTAACTGCTTAGTATTTCACTACTTTTTCACTTTTACATGGAAAATACTATTACTTGCAAAGTACTCTCAGCTTTTCTTACGCATCTGAAAATATTCTTTATGATTTGAAATACAGGGAGCACAGATGAGGTCCAGCTGCAAACTGAAGTTCAGACAAACTTCTGAGCAACACCACGGCCAGGGACGGCTTCACACTGACCTGTAATTGATCAATTTTCATAAGGCCCAAATACCTAGGTCAAGAAAAAGGCAAACATACTTTTTAAAATACATTTTTGAAGTTTACCTACACCTGCATGCCTGGGTGACCTATAAGTGGATTCACTCAGGAGCTGTGTGATGCAGCTGTGGACTACCGGAGGGAAAACCAGCAGACCTCTGCAGCATAGGTCCAAGGCTGCCTGAACCCATTCATTCACCTGAACTTGCCTCACATCCATGATGGGTGGACAGAAGCTAGGAGGCAATTTTTTTTGTGACTGAATACCAGGAGCAAAACCGTGGGTAGCGTGGGTCAAAGCGTACACCAGCATGTACCAACCACACATGGAAACAGTGTCAGACAGGCACTTGTCCCATGCTTCCAGGATCCCTTCATTTGCTGCCCACGGTAGGACACATTTTAGATCACATCTCTAACTAGTTTGCATGGAGTAAATGGTTCCATGTCTTGGTGCATTTCTAGGTCCTTCCCTGCAGTGCTTATCCCAGTGCTGCTGTTGCTCCACCTGACCACACCTTGGGTCCTCTCCCCATCCCACAAAGGAGAAGGCCAAACACATCCCTCCTTGCTGGTCACCTGGCCAGAGCAGTACAGGGCAGGGTCCCCAACATTACAGATTTGCTCCTTCCCAAAAGACAGGAATGGCTGTTGCTACTTCCTACAGGAAGGATTGTAACTTTACTTGCAGAAAGTTACGCGTCACAGCCACTGCTCCAGCGCGTGCCTCCAACCACAGTGTGCGCTTAACCAAAACCCGTTCCAAGTCAACATAAACTGAACTGAAATCCATGCAATAGTTTACTCAATGCAATTAGAGCAGATCAGGTTTAATTTCCCATTTAGCTTACCGTGGCAATTGCTCAGCATCACCAATACAGCCCCCTCCACGCGTGAACGAAGCCCTTTGCTGCTGATTCTTTTCCCAGCGTAGCTCTGTGTGTGCAGCTGTGGTTGGAGATTTTCTTGGCTGACATGGCTGCTGTATGAACAGTCTGACCAGATTACAAGGGTAGCTAATGTCCTTGCTCCATCTCTCTCAACATCTGTACTGACAGTGCAGAATAACTACATTTAAATAGAAGCCTTGCATGTGAGTTTTTTAAAAGCTTTTACTCTCTGAAAACCTGAAAATTGTTTTCAAACCAGACACAGAAAAACCATGCAGCAGGTGACACGAGAACCCAGCAACATATCTGACTGACTTTTGCAGAAATACTCTCCTTAGAATTGAAGCTTGCTATTCAATTCCTGCTAGAGCAATGTTCCCAAATAAAAAGCACAGGAAAGGAGGAGGAATGTAATACAACAGAAAAAAACACCTTTTAGAAGCTTATGGTTGCAGCAATATCTATACAATATTCACCAAGAGGTGGTGAAGCTTAGCCCCATTTCAGCCTAAAAAGAATTAGGCCTGCGCTGCATTCCTGCTGAACCCCTCCAGTGAATCCTCTGAGACACCACAAGCAGGCACAGAGGAACATCCAAGTCCAGTGTGCCATGCACAGGCCACCACGTGTTCCATGTACTCTGATAGGACCTCTGGGGCACATTCCCCATTGGGTTTGAATGCAGCAGAAGGCTGGCAGTCAAAAGTATCCTGGGTTTCTGCACTTCCTGAATGCATGTGGTATTTGTGCCCCAGACAAAAATCCTCTGTACAGCCTGGCTTTGGGGAGGGCTCTCTCACAATGAACAGGCACAGCAAGTTTGGATATAATTTACCTCATCAGGTAGATGGTTTATCAGGACTTAAGCCTGACTATACCTCATAAACATGTCCTTTCAGAGTCACTCATAAACTGGAAACAACACATCCTGCAAAGGAGAAAGTGTGGCTTACAGTTAACTTATTTATTCCTATCTAACGTACTACAGACGTCCTGATTTTTACAGCATTACATGTTTTGAACCTTTTCAGTAAAGTGGAGGTTTCTCATTTCAGCCTAACTGCTGTTAATCTGTTCCAAATGTTAACATTGCAAATAAGGTCTGGTTACCATCTCTGCCCCAAGTCGATAATAGGAACAGAGCTGATCAGCATCTGGTTTAGTTCAGAGTACAACTTGCTGCCTAATGCTGCAGAATTTGGGTTTGAATATTGTTGCATTTCATGAACACCACAAAAAAAATTAACTAACAACACTCACATACAGTCATGTGTCATTATTTATTGCTCTATAGGCTTGCTACAGATGGAATATCGCATTACCAATTTTGGCAAATTTCAGCACACATAAACAGGCCAAAACCTCTTAACACAAGTTATACCAGAGCTGCCTAATGGCAATTAAAAAAAAAAAAAATCAGTCGCTTACTTTCCACACTTGTGATGGAAAAAGTTAAAAAAGGAGATAAAATTTTTGATCAGTTTCTTGTTTTATCATATACTTTAAACACTTGACTTGTGATGTGTCCTATTCATTACAAGGTATTTGGCAATGCAGCACCTTCAATATAGAGAAACGTATGATTTATAAATGAAAATGGTCCAAAAATGATTTACAAAATACAAATTAGTATTTAATGGAAAATAATATTTGACCTAAAAGTCACAACATCAAGTTCATGTTCAGATCAAAATAAAAACTCCTGCTGAGTTAAATCAGAGCTACTCAAACTCTCAGTATACAGAATAATTAATCTCAGGATTAGCTGTGACCCCACAAACATTCGTAACCACTTCTCATTTTTTCCTTCAAACCCTTTTCGTACTTTATTCCACATCCCTTTACTGTGTGATCTATCATTCTGCAGTTGACCATATAAAAATTCTGCATACAACATATTTCAAATATATTTCTCTTTTTAATCTAAATGGCAGATTATCTTTTATATAGTCAATGAAGACTACAGGATCAAAAGCTCTTGAAACTATAGAAAATATACCGTGGATAAATAATAAAAGTTTTAGGCTAGCAAGACACGCTAATTTGTATCCATCAACTACTTACACTGCAGTTCAGTTTGAGCAGAAAAACTAATAACCACCTCAACTATTAAAAGACCATTTTTAAAAATGAATGCATAGAATGCTTAAAACATCTGGAGCCGGTATAAAATGTACATGAATTCTGCCAAATTTACCCTACACTTTCCTGTCACTCGAAGCACTGACTGGAATGACCCACATGACATAAATTTCTTGTTACCTGTAAGAAATTACTTCTTTCCCCAGACAGATTTACCTCGTTGATCCGCCAACTAGTAATATAACGTTTATGAAGTTAAGCAGGATAAAACTGATAAGCAATGTATTAATTTCATAGCAACACCTATGAGCAGTGATTTTTTTGGGGAACAAAGGATTTCACTGATTGTATTTTACATTTGAGAAATCTGAAGGAGAAGAACCCTGAATTACTGAATTGAACCATGTTGCAGAGCCAAGTTAGTAACAAAACTCAGGAAGTGGGAGGTTGCTTCATGCTGGTTACAGAACTATACCATTGCCCACAAGATTTTTGTCTTTAAAAAAGATTGGGTAACTCCCACTGCACAAGGGAAAAGTAAGTAATCAAAGATAATTCCCAGCACAGTTACCTATTTTCTGCATACAAACTTCATCAGAGATATTTTAAACTATTTAGGGAGGGGAAGAAGGACTGCATAGTCTGACTGAACGACTTGAGAAATAAGACATTACTAATGAAACAAAGAACAGCATTTACAGGTGTCTTCTGTAGAAAGATCAGCATAATAAGGAAATTTATCTACTTAACCCTGCTAAAATCATATAAAAATGAAAACCCACCAACCTTAAGCAGGTAAGAAAAAAGAAGATATGTTTTAAGATCTGTCTTTGCAATGGCATGCACCTTCCTTGCCAGCACCAGTTAAGTCACTTGGTGTCTGAGCCAAGCAATGTGCTGAGCTGATCTTAAAGATCTGAAGATGCATCTGTATGTCTGGAAGATAATTCACTTTATTCAAGCTCAGTTAACACTTCAGTAGTTTGCTGATACATGAAGTTCACCATGAAAGAAACAAAATTTTTCTTTTCAAGCTGCCAAGAGAAGATGTCTCATACTGAGTTCCCCTTTTTTTTCCAAACATCTCTGGGCCAGAGACTTGACTCCACAACATGATGGATAAGTCACTTGCTGGGAATACAAGAAAAACAAGTTCAGAGTCCCTTGTAATCAGGTAGACAACATAAACCCTCACCTCCTACCACACAGGGAAATGACTCAGCCATTAAGTTACTGGTAATCCAGTGTGGAGTAAACCTTGTGGGTATGGCTTTTTCAGTGGTGAAAAGGTTTCTGTTGGCTTTTTTTTTTTCTGTTATAGAAAAAAGGCAGCAGTCAAACCTCAATTTTATTGTAAAATTAAATCCTTGCATTCTAGACAGTCCTCAGTAGTATAACCTCCCATCTATTTAGTCTTCTTCATTCAGGGTATTTGTGCTCCCCTCCCTCCTACTCCCATGGTGGCACTGAAACGCTGGTCCCACAGATTTCTTCTGACGACTGGGGTTGCAACAGCAGACAGACATCCTCCTAACACTTCTAATTTCTCTGGGTCATATACCTGAAGTGACCACAGGTAAGTGAACACAGCCAATAAATGGCGGTCTTCTGGTATTTCTTGCTTACTGCTAAAGGACACACTCTCGGGTCTCACCCACCACTGGAAAGGAAACAGGACAAACCAATAGAAGAACCACCACCCCTATGTCATCCCTCCATCCTCGTATGTGTCACAGTTGGCCACAGCACATGGACAGAAACCTGCCCCAAAGAACCACCACAAAAGATATAACTGGTGGGAGGAGACAGGCGAGAAGGAATGGACACGGAGGCATGAAGAAAAAGGACCACAGGGCTTCTCCAGAACCCAGCAGTGCATTTCAAGCAGACCTCTAACCTCACTAACTCCTGTGATTTCCAGTATCTATAGCCTTTTTTGCATTAATTTTGTTTAAAATGTTGATCTTACTGCATTAGTCAGCAATCACTTTCAGTGCTTTCTTTCTCTACTTTAGGTGTAGATGGCCGTCTATGAAGTCACTCTTCAACTGCTTACAAACACAGAGCCAGGGCTCTGTGATTCAGACAACTATCCGTTCTGCTTCCACTTAGGAGTCTGGCAAATGAAGGACACAAAATAATTTTTTTTAAATGGTGCCTAAATTTAAGAATAAAATCCATGTCTAAGCACTTAAGCACTTAAATATGTGGTCTGATTTAAAAAAAAATTTGGAATCAAAAAAGGGCCAGCAAGGCCAACTGGGAGCTGATGGCTTGGAGAATTCCATCCCTAATTTTGTTGTCTAAATAGGAATCCAGAAATAGGGCCCAGGATCTCATTTTGAACACAATATTTGTATGTATGATGTCTAGAGCTGGAAGGAATGAATTGGATCATTGATCTCCTCTAAACTGGGAAATCACTGGAATTTTTTTATAAAGCACTGTGCATGTTATGCAGGCATTCAGAAGATTGAATACAAAGGTTGGGTACTGAAAAGACATGAGAAAGACTGTTCTCATCCTAAACACAGATGTTAGATGGGGTACCAGGCCCTACTGCCTTGGCACAGAAAGCCCAGGTGTTCTCAACCTGGAAACAGTGTAAGACATCGCTCGTTGCACTGACCCCAGGCACCCACCAGCCTGTCAGGCTCATACACCCAAAATTCACTTTCTGTATGTAGTTAGACATCTGAAACATCAAACTTCCATCACAGAAGGTCTGTCCTTCAGCACACTTCACATTAAAAAAAGGGTCTAAAGAAAAACAGACGTAAGTCTCTTGCCAGGCTTCTCCATCCAATTCCAATGATGGTGTCATGTATTGATTTGTTCTCAAAGATGCTCCCAAGTGACCACATCTACATCTATGCTTTACTGAGAAGATGGTTTGTATGTGGAAAAGCCTTGATGTTCTTTGAAACTACTCTTAATAGTCATAGCTGTTTCTTTCATATGGCTATCAAGCTCAGAATTACCTGAATATGGGAGCTTCTCAAGAGGAACAAATTATCTGTACTAGCAAAGGCTCCTTTCTAAGTCTGGGCGGTGCCTACACTTAAGTAAATCAAATTTTACTTAAAAGCTTATTAGAGCTTTTGGCTCCATATAGACATCACATTTCTGGGAAGTTCTGATCAAAAAGCTTGGCATGACTACAATTACAATATTGTTACAAGTCACTAAATGTTATTGATACGTTTAAAACAGAAATTCTGTGTTCATTTTATATACAATTTATCTTAATGGCATAAATACTAGGGTATTTATAGATTTCTCAGAGTTTTCATCCTCTCTTTGAATCTTTCAAACATATTTCCAGCTTATAATAAAGCCTGCTAATAATGGCCAAGCAGCCCATAGAATAATCATTTAATTAAAAAAGGGAATAACAACACTAATTTCAGAACTGAACAGACACAGCAGCTATTGACTTTTAATAGATCTAGTAATATTTTTTTATGGTTTTCATTCTTGATTCTAACTTAAACAGAATAAACTGCAACAGCTGTCCAGGGAAGGAGATACAGTTCTACCGGGCAGTTTTCTTACACTGCTGCCCACCTCGTGATCTATCCACATTTACATGGTTTTCAAAGTCTAAACTGAAACAAATATTCTCAGACGGGCAGTGACAGCTTTGAGTGTCGTATCTGTATTTAATGGAATAAAAAACACAAACCAATTTGTCACACACACCACTGTGCCAAGCTCAATTACTTAAATAAACAGAGGCAATGGTTAATTTTACTTGCTGTTCACTTTTTTGAAACTGTTTCAGTGTTGATTTTTGCAGTCTCTTCTTGGGAGGATTACATCTGCCTGGTTTAAAGTTTCACTTCCAAACATCATGTCCAAAACCTAAAAGCTTGCCTCAGGAAAACTGTATAAATTTGGGAAAAGATCCTTCATTCTCTGGGGAAAATTAGCCTTGATCCTATGAGGAATCTTATTTAAGCAAGCCCCATCGACAAGACAAGCAGTGCTTCTATTGCCAGTGCAAACAGGTTGTGGCCTGCCATGATAGAAACCCACCAGAAACTTCCCATGTGAGCAGTCACTGTAAATGTTTCTTCCTCCAGTGCCTTGAGGCAGATGCCTACATGCCACCCAAATGTCTTGAGGAAACCTAACATCAACAAGGCCACATTAAAAGGAGTTAAAAAACACACGGATGAGGGGAGAAACATTTTTGCACAGTATTTTTTTTTAAATACAAACGAATACCTATCATTAATTCGGCAATGCAAAAGCGCAGCAGATTTTCGACAGGGCAGAGAGTTACTGGACCTCTGTTGACTTGCACAAGCTGAAAAGGTGGCTCGTCCTCCCTCCAGCCATCCCTTTGACCTTGGATAAAGAGCCTCCCATCTGGAACTGTTTTCCTGAAGTGATTCACCCCACGCTGTTTCACACACACGCACTAAAAGGCCCAGTGACTGTGAGACCCAAACTGCAGTCGCCACATCACCGTAACAGATCTTTCCATACACTTGCAGGTCATTCTGCATGGATCACATCCAACCTCAGACATTCTTTGTCAAGCACCCACAAAGGATTTGAGCAGACTCAGTCCAAGGCAAAGGCTTACACGCTGACCTGTAGGTGCACACTGGTCACGCCATGCACTGAAGCCAATAATGTGCAAAACTTTCACAGAGCCAGGATCACTCCAGCAAGCTGATCCATCTGTACCCTCACCTCTACACCAGCCCCAAAGCAAAAACAGATCTTCTGCAAGATTCCAGCTGTGGAGACACCAAGGAGAGAAAAGTAAAACAGACAGGACAGTCGTTAGAAAGAGCAAGATCCTGCAGGAAGACTCACAGCAATGTGCAGCCCTAGTGGCAGCTAGGCAGAGCTCAGGTTCTGTGCTGGGTCTCTGAGCACATGGACTGGAGCACAACTCTACAGGCTCTGGGCTGTGCCAGGCCAGGCTTATTTTGCACTTTTCACCATGACTGCTCAGCGCTGGGATCCCAACTGCAGATGAATGGCATTCTCTTTGCAACTTGCCAGTGGAAACCCTACTATGGCATTGGGTTGATCAGGCCTGTGTGCTTCTCTCCAGCCTCATTTCCTTCCTGATAAGTGTTGAAATGATTGCACTGCTTTGTACAGGGGACTTCCTCATCACAGGGCAAAATAAATTCACATGTGAAGTGCACTGATAAACATCTTCCCTATCACATCCAGCAGCTAAGAAACAACTTTACCAGGTGACTTTGGTGGGGTTGATTTCTCTTTTTGTTTGGTTGGTTGCTTGTTTTTTTGTTGTTGTTTTGGTGGGGGGTGGGTGTGTTTGGTTGGTTATTTTGTTTTGGGTTTTGTTGTTTGGGGGCTTTTTTCCATTTATTTTTAAGAGGCAGGTAGATTAACGACCCATTTATTCCTGGTAACTCTGGGTAGACTCAACTAATCTGTTGTACTACTGTAGACAGTAGTACAGTAGACTACTTGCTGTAGTTAAGCAATAGCCCTAAAATTCTATTAATACACTGAGCAATGCAAATGCTAAGCAATATTTTGAGAAATATTAAGCCGTATTAATTTTCTGAACAAAACCACAGTAAAAAACTGTACTAATGATCCTGTACTCTGACACCAACTTGAAGGAGGGTGGGAGTAGTCCTTTGCTGCATATGGGGGTACGTGCACATCACATAACACTTTCACTGGAATCTCTATGGTTTAGATTATAATGGAGTTTTGAGTTTAGAGCTGAATATATAGAAGCTCTTAAATTACAAGAATTATTATTGCAAACCTGACTGCAGCTACAGTTGGTGTTCTTGGAAGATGAGAGTGCAAGTAACAAGAAGCTGACAAATTCATGCCAGTAAGTCAAGTTTAATTTGCTTTCCTTTTCCCCTCCCTTCTAAAGCTGGCTGAAATACAAGTTCCACTGTAAATGCAGTGACTAGCAAACATGGATGCCATTACAAATACAGCACTGCCAAGAGGAAGTCCTCCGTTGACTAATAACAGAGTTTCCAATAGCAACTGCAAGATATTCTGGGCACTGAAATGAAGAGATTTAGGGATATATTCTAAGCAAGATGTGCTTTTGCAGCCACATAATATGAATTGTATAACATTTGGACAAAGCGTTTTGAAGAAGTCACCAGTAACTTGTATCTCAAAGGCAGAACTGGAGGTTTTGGTGGCTCTTCAATGACCTTTGCCTCATCAGGTAACACCTGAGCTCTCCTTGTCAAGCCTGTTACAGAAGTATGGTTGAGAAAATAATGACACATCCTGGCATTGCAAAGGTCCCAAGCTTTTGCTGTCAACTGAAACAATATGAGAACCAGGCCTTTTATTTTGGAAAGAGGAGACTGAATGCTTGCTAATATTTTGGTGTAGCATTTGTCACTGTCAGAGCACAATACAGAACATAATGAAGTTCATTTGTTAATTAAATAACCCATTCTCTGAAAACCTATTCTTTAATACAACATAGCATCTGTAACATTATGAAATCATTTACTAGAACTGGAAAATTACTTTTACAAAGATCATATTATATGACAGCTTCTTTTCTCAGCAAGCCCTTCCTCGCTGAGAGTTCAGGGCATTTCATGCAGTTATTTCTCCTGCAGACAGAGGATTTTTAAACTTCATTTTAGAAGTTGAATATGGAAAATACTCTCAACTTCCATTCCTGCAATTCAATAGTTCTGTTGGAGACCGCCCATGCATTTTCATAGGAGTAATTTATTTAACCTTTGAAGTAAACACAAATTTGTCAGAAATATTTGCAAGGTTAACTTGTAAGCTCTATTATGTGGAAAATTTGCCGAAATACAAGCACAAATCAGAGTGCTAAACAGTAATTTCAAAGAGATGGTAAGCAGTAATGAAAATGAGAAGGTGCTAAGCAGCCAAATGACACGAAAATTGTCATCAAGTAACTGAAAACAAGAAAGAACAAATTTCCTTACGGAAAAACTGATAGACTAAATACCCAAGTCTGACACTGTTAGATTAAAAGCTGCCTCTGAACAAAGCTTTATATACAACACATTTCAGCAGCAGATGCGTGCTACACAAAAATACTGCACTGCTGGTTTTCAATACCTAGGAGGTAAAATGTTATGGACTAAGTAATTTTAACCTTTAGTACAACTTCCCAGCATTTTTAATTTTAAAATGCAACCAAGTTATACGAGATGTAGGTACAACAGAAAAAAAACACTAATGAGGGCTTGAAACTCTAGATGGCACACTCATACAATCAAAGACTACAACAGAAATGCACAGGTTCAACTATACTTTCTTGGTTTTCCACCCAAAGCATATAGAATCTAGCCACAAGTACTCTTCTGAGGCCAGTTTGTGAATTATTATCATAAAAGGATGTGCACAATTTCCCCGAGTTAGAATTGGATGATTGAACATAATACTAGGCAGTATTTGCAGTTTTGTATTGCAGCAGCAACGAATTAAGCTATTTTATGATTCCACATACAATTAATTCTCATGGCACGGCACCCATTCTGTCACACTATTGAACTCCAACCTACTTCATGGATAAGAGTCAGATCCTACATGCTTCTTAAAGGCCCAGTCTCATGCAAAAAACAGCTCAGTTATACAAATTTTCAAGCTTTGAAAGAAGTTTTTGTTGCTGCTTTAAGAAGGAACTCAGCTGTGTTTTATTACATCAAGTCCAGGATCGCAATAAGGACATTTTAATACACAGCCTTTAATCTACCCATCTATATAGATTAGGCAGTATAAAATCTGAAAGTTTAATCATCTTGGATGGTTGTAACAGCCATGAAAACAACATTGCAATACTGTTACTAGAAATTGCCAAGGGTATGTTGCTGCTGTTATGCAATCTTACCGAAGCTGTAGTGAATGAAATGATAGCTGTGCAACTGAATTGCCACAGTACACATGAACAACATCCAGAATGATCAGAAGTGCAAAATGCTTGAATTAGGATGTTTGACTAATTATCTGAGTAAATAAACAAGTGCCTAAAGACAAATAGAATACAGTTTTGCAGTGTGCCAGATGCTTCATGCTGATGGTGTAACAAACACTATCCCCCAGTAAGTGCAAGGCAGCTTGTCTCGTGTCACCCTTTCAGTGCAGTACCCCTTGCTCAGCGTGGAGAAGCCAAAGCACCACAGCAAAGGGGTGCCCATACTGGGGACACAGAACCAGTAGAGACCAGCACAGAGACCCAGATGAAATTCATCATGTGAAACACAAGTACAACAAAGGACACAGAGAAGGAATAAAAAAAGGGACTATGCATATAATGATCAGGCAATTATGTGAACATGGAAGCATTTGCCCACAAAGCCACAGAGAAGAATGTCTGTGGCCTTAAGCCAGTACCACAGCACCTCTGAAGCAAAGTCTATGCCTAAGTTTTCTCCATTTCTACAGTACTAGATATCAACTCATTAAAAAAACCCTTAACAAACCTTTTCTAATAAAGTGTACTCATAATCACTCCTTGATGTATTTTCCAGAAAGTGTATCTCTGTAGCATGCTTTTACTCTTAAACATGCAAAAAAGAAAAATATTTAGCAGACGTTATTAATCTATATATATAAATTTGTTATTTCCATTTGCAACTTCAATAAGTCACTGTATTTTTTTAAATCATTTAACAAGTTTATTTCTACAAATTATGGCTTAGAAGCAGGTACTGTACATACAAAAAATCTGAGGAGACTGATGTGCAGCACGTAATTTCTTTATGTTGTTTATGTGGATAAGTTATTCATTTCAGTGGGTATTCATCACATTTCTTATAGCAGCAATAAATAGGCATTTTACTTTTCATAAAATGTTATTTTATGTAGCACGTTAATCAATACAAAATTAACTTTTAACAGCACTAGAGTAACATAACCCACAGGTTGAGTGTGGTATTGGAAAATTTCATATTAGATCTCTGTGCCAAACTAAGACTGAGTGATTTGCAGGGTCTCCAACATGTCTTCCACTGCCTTCAAAGAGTATTTAGTTTCTTTCTTACTGCGACCTGCAAACTAAACAGGAAAGAAAGGATTGTTATTTGTCGTATTTCTGAAATTCTGTGTCTAAATCCTGTGAAAATATCAGTTCTAAACAACAAATACCAGTAATTAACTCTATTTGCTACAAACTTAAAAGCACAAAACTAAAACTCAGAATTTTTACCAGAATACAAGCTGTATCACCCTTCTTCTATGAAGTGAAGAAAAACTACTTTTTATTAAAACAAGACAGAAAAAATTCTACTTATCAAGATTTACTAAAAAATAATCCAGACAACATATAATTATATTTTATGGTTCAAAGTAACCATGAGTGATGACATTGTACTTGATTGTAGCCTACTATTAAAACAGCAATTTCAGAGAACATTTGAAATAAAGTCTGTCTTGGTAAGAAAGAGAGAAAGATACAGCTTAATAAATACTACTAATGGCTTTAGAAAGGAAGGGGCAAAAGGATAGGAAATGTTGACCATCCCATGTTGAGCTCAAAAGGGTTTTTCTAATGATACTGACAATTCCCATCACTCATCAGCCACATCTAACACCAGGGATTCATTGACCAGGTTGGTCTTTAGTCAAATGAAACTCCTAACCATTATTAATACACCTGCACTAAAAAGTTTTGTATTTCAGGTTGGGAGGGGTGGTAAAGAAATTACAGAAACAGTAACTAAAACTTGCTTTAGTAAAACAGCCTATTCTCTACTTAAATGTTAACATCTAAACACTCAATAAATTTTCAACTTGAAGTTTTTTATTTCAAATACCACTGGTGTCTCGCATAGTTAGTCCTTGATTTATAATGTGTCCCTTCTCTCTTGTAATTAACTTAATTTAGCAAACTCTTCATGACCTGTTAAGAAAGATTAAGTCATCAAACTCAGGTAATATCACACCAGCAACAAGCTGCAGGACCTGTTAACCTGCTTTTGACCCCCAGGCTACAATCTAGCATTGCGATTCCAAATCAGCACTGAGATTTTTTAAAAAATAGTTTTGGCACAGTAAATTATAAGCTATTTCAAATTTACAGTTAGGAACAATTTTGTTACTGTGACAACTCTTTACAGCTTAGAGACATACTGAAAACACCGTATTTTCACTTATTCTATTTCCAGGTGATCAACTGATGTGCTATGTTTTGATTCTAGTAGCATATATAAACCCATTCTTTAGGTTGTGCAGTTTCCAGAGTGACATGCAATAGTCAACTTCAGAGGAAAATCCAAGATTTCTTAACACACTCCAATGTGAAAGCAGCAACTTGTGCTTATACCTGATTAAATAAAATATCATCTCTTTGTTCACATTTAACAGACACTTGGGAATTCCAAATCCTTTCACAAAAACAAACAAGTTCAAAAACAGAAGTCAGAAGTTGAAAGTGAAAACCTGCTTCAAACTCCAAGCATTCAGAAATTTCAATAAAAAGCACAGAAGCCTAAATATACTGTGGTCAAAAAGCATACTTGGCAAGACACACAGAGAGCATGGAGAGCAAAGCTTCAAAACAAGAAAAATTTTACTTATTTGTGTTATGGACACTGGAAGCAAAATTGACATATGACATTAGTTTAAAAAAACGCTACTTGCTAATTTCAAGAGCAGTTGCCTTCATGATACTGACACGTAGTTTAAGCTGAACAAATAAAACCAAACTCTGCGTCATAACAACCAGAAGTACACTTGGAAATGTAATCACTTCAAATTTGCCCTGACGAACAATTATTTTGTCTATTCAGCCATTACACAGCAATTTGACTGATTGAGCTGGTATCCATTTTTTAAATCATGATTTAATTTTCTGTTTCCCAAATGGTTCGTAACAAAATCACCTCTCTCCAGCCATAAAAAACATGTAGATTGCTAACACAGAGGAGTTCATGCAATGTACCCAAGAAGCATGTATCTGGAAAATTACTACGAGTAGGACCACATTAAAGATTTTTGTGAGCATTAATCAAACTCGCCTGCCTCTGCTGAAATGCTTCTACCAGAGGACATGTTAAACCAATTACCTAATTGAAGAGCACCAGGTAGCCTTATTTTGTTTTGGTGGTAAAGTAACTGTGACTCATGTCCTCGGTTAAAACAGACAGAAGTTCTTCCCGGGTCTGCACAGATGGAATGATCCAGTTTCCCAGTCATAAGGCAAAAGTAAGCTTATAATAATAAACTTAAAACTAATTATTTGAATAATGACTACTTCACTAACTTCTGAAAAAAAAGATTAAAATTAAATTTTATTTGGGTTTTTTTCCACCCAGTCAATTAAATTTAAGAAGCCTGGAGAATAATGACTTCTTTTTTTTTTCCAGAGGATGTGTTAGCAACCAGGAATTCCAGCTCCATACAGCAGCTCTAGCTACAAAACCTTTCTGTCTTCCTGAAAAAGTTTATATTTCTCCTAGATTAGACACAGATGAGAAGTACTAATCAGAACTGATGGCTACATATTTAACATCAAAATAAGTATATTAACTAGATGGAGTGTCAAATATCTGTGCTTTTCAGAATTTTTTTAAACTATTCTCTATCACCATATTTTCCTGTAAAGACAGTGCTGCACATTCTAACTGACATTCATGGAATAAGGTTTTCTATTTATGCTCAAACATTGCTTACTTTAAATGACAATAAACTATGAAGTATCTCTGATTTCATAGAGGAATGCACAAAAAAAGCAAAAATCAAGTGCCAAAGCACACTGCTTGAATGGCAGAATAAATTGAAAGAAGGGGGCTAGTAAAAATATTTCAAGTAAATTGCATATAAAAACAATAAAAAATAATTAAATAATAAAAATGCAACTATAGCCAGTTAGTTGAAAAAATAAAGGCAGTTTTCCAAAATTACTGAGCAACTGCTGGTAATTCAAGTTCAAATCCAAACTGGAAACAAGGAAAGATCTCACTGCAAGACAATTGCTCCAAAGTAACTTTCTGCATTAATAACTTGGAAATTAAAGTCACAAATTCATACAGTTTGTCTAGACATCCAAATCAGATTCCAAATGCCTCTTGCTCTTTTGAAGATGACCACTAGAAAAATTTCATTTAGCAGTATGAGAATGTCCAACCAATAAAACAAGTCAATTGCAAACCCAACAAGCTTTTAACGCTCTTACTGCAATTTACAGGTGGATAATGCATAGAAAGTGGGGAGGATATAGAGACCATATAAATACCCAGCTTAAAAGCTGTCTAGACATATCCTCCACTTGGATAAGAAGCCCTTAAGGCTTCTTCCCCTGACACAAGTGACCAAGGTTTCATCCTCAGGTCCAAATGGTGACAACTTCCAACTGCTCAGCTCACGGAGGGAGCAACAAATCAACACCGGCTCATAGGGGGAACTGCCACCTACTGCATCACCCAACACCACCGGCTGTAGCTGATGGATGTTCTGAGTCTCTGACACAGAGCCTGGAGTAGCCAAACACTTCTGCAGCTGTGTAACAAGGTCAGGAGGGCTGGGCTGGGGCTATCCTGCCCAGCTGTACTCACTAGAGCTTCTTGTGGTTCTTCTGGGATGAGGAAGGTGGTGCTCACCCCATTTACTTGCCAGATCCTGGCTTCAGCTTGAGCACTTTCATTTTCTCAAGAGCTGAATTTCCCCAAAGATTCTAATCACACACAGTGTTCTTCACTTTATATCCCAAACAGCTAACAAGAGCAGCTAAAGTATGCTATATATATGTGTGTGTGTATATATATATATGTATGTATGTACATAGGTATGTATGTTAGTTGTGTTAACACAGCCTGTGCTGGCAAGCATCAACCAAAAATGCTTAATGTAGGATCCAAAAGAACTCCACAGAAAAAGTAATGAAAAAAATTTTAAACTGAGAGAAAAAAAAACAACAAACCCCCCAAAAAACCCCCAAACCCTACACACTCAAAAATGCCCCCAGCACCACACCAATCCCAATAAAACCCATGTTTTATCAGAGATATTACGATGTTAACAGAAAGCCATGTGGAGAGAAAAGAAAGAAAAGAAAAAACCACAGGTATGCTTCTCTGGATATGAATCAATTAACTACGAACTGTGTTAATTAAACATCCATTATATTTAGAACCAGGAGATGACTACTTCCAGGTCTTCTAGGCCATTCCACAGCCAACACTGGTATTAAATTTCCACCCTGATGCACCCTGAAAGGGGCTGTTTCCCAGAAGTGCTAACAAGTCTCTACTGAACTCCAGTCACAATATTTACTTAAAACATGTGCAAATCCACTCTAATCTAAGCAGTTCATTTTACTAAGATGTAAAACACGGAATACTGGTTTTCAATAAAAATTCAAACATTTTTAAAACCTGTTTTGTTCTATCAATTATCAATCCATAGTGCATTCCATTCTTTGATGGTTTTCCTCTAAGTGTTTGGTCGTTTTGGTTAGGTTTGTGTTGGGTTGGTTTGTTTTGTTTGTTTTTAATCCTGCAATACTTGAGTTTTCCATCAGTGCTGTGCTTACAGGAATGCTGGGCATACCTCAAGTCAAAAGAAGCCCTGGTTATTTATGAAACATCAGACAAAGTAGTTAATTCATGCACACCTTACCATCGTGAGCAGGTAAATGGTTTATTGATGAAAAGCTGAGATATTTAAAGAGCAGAAGAGAAATAAACTTTAGGCACATGAGTGTAAAATGCTTCATTATGTCCCCAGGGATACAATACTCTTCACTGTACAGTCAGAAGCTATAGGGCCAATTAGGAGAAATGGAAAATACCTCAAAATTGGAATGTATCAAAAACACATCAGCCACAAGAAGCTGCACTCTTGGCAACAAACTGGCATGCAGTATGTATTAAGAAAACTGCACTGGTTGTCAAAGGAAAATCTAATTTCATAATAGATGGTGCTTGTAAAAAGGCCATTTGGTAGTATTAAGTGTGAAATACAGCAAACTTAAATATAAATAAAAATAAATATAATAAAAATAGTAGAAAAAGATTAAATATTGGGCTCAGATACTGAAATATTGCAGAGAGAAAGAAGTGTAACATGTATACAAAGTCTTTGCATTTAATATCAGTATTTTGCTAAAAAAAAAGTTGTGGGGAGAATGGGACAGTATTATGTTTATGTTCAGGATTACTTCTATATAAACTTTGATAGGCAGATCATTCAAAAATAGCTGTAAGGGATTCAAATAGACATACTAGATTTGGGATGCACAGACAGCAGAGCCTATGAGCTAAAACATGTTTTCATTCATACATACAGAAAGAGGTTTATAATACAATAGGAAATATAAAAATTTAAACCTGATTTTTCAAAAAGTTGAAAAGACTCCTAATGACTTCACCAAGCTTTGATCGTGGCCTACAGTCTACGTTTTCACAACTCAACGAGCATTTTTGTACAAAACTATACAAAACCAACTTCACTCATAAACACTAAGGCAATTAAATATGATTTGAAAGGTCAGAGTAAACTCAAGGAAAATAAAAATTCTAGAATTTTCTCTTTTTTTCTAGGAAAACAGAAATGGATAACAAAGTCATTTTAAGAATTAAGACATACCAAGTTTTAGCAAAATAGCTGTAGAACCAAGTCTTGGAGGTCAATATTACACTAATGTACATTCAGTTAATGTTAGTAGGAAAAATCTGTTTAAAGCTATTAAGTACATGATAGTAATTAATAAATGTAAAATATCAACCTTATATTAATTAAGGTTTCCAGGAAATCAAACGGAAGCAGAACATAAAAAATCCAAGCAAATTATGCTGATTTACATGTCCTATTTAACCTCTTGAACAGCAGCTGGTAAAAGTGCAGAAAAGAACTATAGAGCATGTCAAGAGTATCATAAAGCAGTGAAGTACTAACCTGGTATGCTCTGTTTATTTGGTTTGCTGCCCAGCTGGCATATTTCATATTATCTTTTTTCATTTTTGCACTTGCTTTTGGATTGGAAGCAATATGACTGGCAGACTAGGAATACAATAAAATAAAAACAAAACCCAGTGTAACTATAAAATTTATGTGCATGAAATAAGAGAACATTCAGCATCCTTACAGTCCAAGCCCCATGCACAGTGATAGTGGAAAAAGACAAAAAAAAATTTAAAAGTTACTGGCAAACAGCATCCAGGTTAAGAATTAGCTGAACTTTTTAAACTATTGTTTCTTCCATTTAATGCTACATTAGACTTCAGTTGTGTATTGGGTTAAGATCATGTCCAAACCTGGACATGATCAGCTAATCTAATTTGCTTTTCCTAGACTGAGAGTTATGAATTAGTTTTCCATATTCAATTTGTTACCATAGACAACATAAAATACATCACTTGTATGTCTGAATTACCATTAAAAACATGACTTTTTTCCCTGTAGCAACAGAAAACACATTTTAAAAGCAGGTAAGACTCTACATAAAGTATACCCACTTTCACCTGGAAGAATAAAAAATATTATTTAAGAACCAAAGAGAGTTTTTTACTTCTAAAATAAATGCACTATTCAAGGAATCAATGCTACTGTGCTGGAATTCTTCAGCAGTTCATCATCCTCTAGAGAGGAGCATGTCTTCAAATCCTTTTTCAAGACGTTAGCTGCCTGTACCAATAATTATAATTCTTTTGAAAATACCGGCAAGACTTAAAGGTTAAGAGCACTTCAAGTAAGGAGTACTTACTGGCACAAAATTGTCCATCCTCCAAATGTATGTAAAATACTCCATATTTTAAAACAGTGTTAATAATCTCAGCTATTAAGTTAAAACAACAGGGGGAAAAAACAAAACAGCAAATGGCAAAGGATAATACACATGCATAAACATATTCAAAATTACAACATGGAAAATACATAATCATGCTTACCATGTAAAGTCCAAATAGAGCTCTCATATTTCTGTTGTTAAGCTTCAGTGCTTGTGCAAAATACTTTCTTGATAGCTCAAGGTTTTCAAGCCCTCCCTGAGTGTATTTAACCTGTAAAAATTATAAGCTCCTGAAAGTTGCGTGTTATTCATACCTCAGGAATTCGCTTTGAAGCAATGATATTACAAAAATTCACTCCAAGTTTGTTTCACATGACATTTCAAATCAGGTGAGTCCTATCAAAGGCCAAATACTGGCATGGGAGAAATACAAGTTCTTTGCAATACACATATTTTAAAATATTTAAATATAGGAGGAAAAAAACCAGCTTTAATTAATGTACTGCTGCAAGATTAAAAAGTGATTATTTTTCACCTATAAATACTTGAAACCTTGGGATAGTCTCTTAGGAAAAGTAGCACGAACTTTAAATCTAAATTCTGACTACTAGAAATCCATACTGACAGTATGTTCCCACAGCATGCATGAAACCAGTACACAAAACCACACAATGCCTTTCATTATGCATTCAAAATAGCACACAAAGTTTACAGTATTACTCTATTGTTTTTCTATGCATTTTTCCAGATATTAGATCAACAAAAAGAGGGATAAATACTAGAAGATATGCTTCAAAGTCTTTCTATGAGAAAGCTACTTAGGCTTTCAAGTTTTAATGTTAACCCAATTTTATCCACGTTAACTAAACCAGTTAAACCCATTCTAAGCAGTTAACAGTAAAATTTAGGGGAAAAAAAAGAAATAATCTGGAAAAAAAAGATTAATTCAAATGGCTAAAGCCTTAAGCTAAACCTTCTAAATTTACCTCTAGTTTTTACCCTTCTTCCACCAGTGCTCCTTCAGGCAGAATTTGGTATGTGGATTCCAAGATCTGAGTCCACAGCAACGTGCAATGTATCATAACCTCCTAGGCAGCACTGTTGTAGAAAAGTTTAACTTCTCATGCACTTAATTTGAAAAGTGCATAAAAACTTGAACAAGAAGAATTCATTTAAAATTAGCTTTTATCTTCAGTAATTCCTGCCCTGACTCTTACATTTAGCTTAGTTACACTGAGTAAGAAAACAGTTTTCGGAACATAGTCAGGTCTATGAGATGTTAACATTCTCTGTGTACTCAATCTCCTAGGGAAAAATTAAAGACACCATTTTCACCACTTCTAAAAACTACATAAAAGCAGAAAATGTAATCAAACATAATTGATTTTTCTGAAATACCTACTTCAGCGTATTGCTGACAATACAAGTGGTTGTGTGGATTAGTCATCATAAGCTCCTCTAAGCAGAAGGCTGCCTTTGCATAGCTGAGGAATACAAAAAACAGTGATAAAATGAAACAAGAGTACACAGCTCTTTGCTTCAATTTTTTTACAGCACAATAGAAGTCTTACTTTCCCCCCCATAAAATCACATTATTCATAATTAATAAAAATGTTTCATTTTAAAATGTTTAGAACCAACTTACTATGTTTACATTATAGACAGCGAAAAAATACACAAAATCTAATGGTCTAAGTATATGTGGAACAGCTCATGAAAATTATTTAATATACTAATCTCTTTTTAATAAGTACCATTTCTTATCAGCAAGAGTGATGACTAGAAATAGGTATTAGGTGCTGTAAGACACTGAACTGAGACTACAAAATAATTCATTCTTTTTCCTAAGAAAATTCAGCTACCTGAGGATTCATAAACCCAGCTACAGACCACAGCATTTACACTGTCCATTAACTTTACCTGCCACAGAACTGAGATAAAAAAAAAACATACTAAGAACAGTTCTAAAATTCAAACAGTTCAAATCTATGTAGGAAAATAGCATCAGACCTGTCCGACTGGGCAAATCCTTATCATTTGAAAGGAAAAGGCTAGTCCTTGAGTTTTTTTAGTGAAAGCTTTCAGAAAGAATTAAGAAGTCAAGCTCAAAATGCAGGTTTATTGAGAAGAATCTTAGCTTCGTAATCTTTCCAGTAATAGAATTTTCTGCAGAATTTGCATCCTCTAGAGATATGTGATAGCACTATTGCACAGTTTATGAGATAGGATTCCAAAATTCAGGGACACAAGGTTTATAATGACAGTGTGGGTAGATATTTAATATAGCAGTAAAAGCAATTTAGCAATTATGAGACCATATTAAACTATATTATCTGTAAAACCTCGTATCCTAAAATAAATATGTTGTGGTTTTCTCCAATGCATGTTACACTAGTCGTGTAGCTATATCAATTATTAATTTGGAGATGAAAGGGCAGCCACCTCATTCTCCAAAAACAGAAGCCAGAGTCCTTATTGCAGAACAGGGTAAGACTGAGGACTGTGTAAACCTTGTACATGTAAGTGTGTTTATGAACAATGAGAGCATGGTGATTTCACAAGCCCTGTGATTTGTGACCCTGATAAAGCAAATAAGCTGATGAATTGTCTTCTTTTTTAAAACTTAACTTTTAGCTGCTTTTAGCCAAGACACCAATTTTTCCCTATTATCAATAGTAATGATGCCCATAGAAGTACAGTGAGCACAGTGAATTCTTCCCATTAACTGAATTTCTACATACTGCTTTTTACTAGAATTACAGACCAAGACATATACAAGCAAAAGCAATTCCTTTCTTGGATTTTATTGCACAATTTCATAATAAAGATTATAGCAAAAAAACCCCAACCCAATAATGGAATACGCATGTTTGCACCACTCTATCATTCACCTTCTTACTGACAGATTTGACATGCTTAAATATCTTTCTAACTAATTTTTTTTAGTAGCTATTTTCTTGGAAAAGTGGCTGGTAGATTTCCCCAAATGAATAAAAATCTAGGTATTAAAATTCTAGATTATTTCTTAAGTCATCATTTAAAGGAGTTTAATAACTATTTTCTCTGAGAATGGGGTGCAAGGAGAGGTTACTGGGAAACAATTTTTTCCTCACAGTGAGAATGGCTATTTCTTCCTTGACAATTTGATTCTTCTACTACCCTCTGAAAAGGAAAGAAGGAAACAATGTGATATAATTCAGCCTGGGCTGAAGAACTAAAGAAAGAGGGAAAAAAAAAGATACGCCTTTGGGTGGAGGTTTGAATTAAGGCTGTGATATTAGAAAACTTGCACTAAGGCTTTGAGCTAATCCTCTCACACTGGGATTTCCTCCTGTCAGTACAGCAATAAAAAAAGCTAACAAAAACATTAAATATCCAATAAGCAAGTTACTACAACATTCAGCATTCTTGATCGCATTGGGTTTCGTACCCAGGCGACCAGATGCCTCCAACTCTGGATCCATGTTTTGCTTTGTGGGCTTTTTTTTAAAGGTTACTAAAAGTTCTGGGAGAGGCAGGCTAAAAGAAAATTGGAGTATCAGTTGCTGTGATCAATTGATTTTAGACGTAAAGAATTTAACATCTCTAACAAATAAAATACATCACTTGAACAAAAAAATGATGGGAAGTAAGTGCTGTTCCCTGCTGCTCTCAAACCACTTTTTTGAACATCAGATTTTAAAAAATTACTGAAACATACAGGTAATTAAGTAAACTCTTTCTGTTTTAAAATCAAATGCCTTCTTAAAGTATTTGGTAGCCAAATAAGCTTGGTAACTATTTCCAGTTGAGGCCTGTTATATCGGAAATGAGACAGCATACTTTGTAACACTAGTCCTTATAAAAAATCACTGAGGTTTTTGACTTACACAGAGTGGATTTCAAATTAACAGTTTTTATGTGGACTTAGCAAACAACTTACTCATGTTCATTGATGTAAAGTTCTGCAAGCTCATGCCAAGCTTCTTGGTCACCAACAAATCTGTATAGAGACGACAAGAGAAGAAAAAAGGAAAAAAGAATGTGCAAGGGATTCTGTAAATGACTAGCACTGAAGCAAAAGGCGTAAATTAAATGCAAAGTCCATTTTAATTAAAAAGATTTATCAGAATAGCAAAACACAATCCGTATTCTTGCAAGACACTCACTGTTCCAGATACTCATTCAGCTCTCGGATGGCCTCGAGATTTTTCCCCTGGGCTTTTCGAATGGCAATCTTACGCTTTCTTGCTGCCTATGGGTTGACATTAATAAAGGATTAGGCCTCATAATTCCCTGGGTTTTTGTAAGGAAAGCAATTTGACTGTGCAAATTATTATCTCAATACCAGTGGAATTCCACTGCAGAGACACTGCTAGGTTGAAGTTTATAAACATACCCTATGACATCCCACTGAGAGATTGAAAACTTCTTCTTACAATCACATTATGTATGCTTTTCTTTAGAGGCACAAACTGTATGCATTATTTCATTCAAATAAATGACTGTCCAGATTCTGATAATTACAAAACAGCAGGGGATGCTAATCTTCAGCCATTCTAATGACCCCCACCTTGTCATTCACAAGATCCATGACTATAGAGGAGAAATGGTGACTGAGTCCTAGAGAGTCCCACAGATGCATCTTGGTTGTCCCTGTATAAGTATGGCTTTCAGCCCTTTAAAAATATTCTTGTTGGAGTGCTGAATGCCATCTTTAACTAATGCTAAATACACACCAATTTTCTAAACAAGTCTCATCATTCTTGGAGCACAAAGTAGGCTCTGCAATGTAAAGGGAATACAAAATAGCCATTTCAATGGCAAAACCTGAGAAGTACTTTGGTATGTGGGTAGAAAAGTATTTCAGCTTAAACAATATAAAAATGAGTTACAAGAATTATAATGTATTTAAATTTTGAAGTCTATAAAAGTTGTTAGAGACCAGAAGGAGAAAAGACATACAGGATTGTAATAGCTGATTATTCTGTACTTTAATCCAATATTCCAGCTTCTGAATGGTGCCGGTTACAGTTTTCAGGCCTGTCGCTGTTGTCAATCTTACAGATTATTCTGAGCTGGAAGAGACCCACAAGGATCTCATCGAGTCCAACTCTTACTAGAATGGTCTGTACAGAGATCGAACCTGTGACCTTGATGGTATCAGCACCATGCTCAAACCCACTGAGTATCAACATACACTTGAAGTGTGGTTCAGGACAAAGGAATCGTCCCAGCTGGGAGCAAACAGCACACCTCAGCCAGCCTGAAAGTCATCAGATCACAAATCTGAGAGAATGAAAGAAAAATACAATTCCAGCATAACATAACTCAAAGAAGGAATGCTATCATCCTCCTTCCTTGCCTTTAATCCCTGTGCTCTTGGGTGATCACAAGCACTGTGGTCAGACATGACACAACAGACGGTCTGGTGTACATGACGTCTGCATGTACACACACTCTCTTGTATGCCATTTCTCCATGAGATAATATTAATGACAAAAAGTACAAAGCACACTTTTCTGGTAATTAAGTCCCACTGCTTATTCCCTGCGTAGCTCTCATCCCATTTCATATCTTATTAAGAGTTTACACAGTTGGGTATCACCTTTCAGAAGTCTTGACAGCACAGGAACAGACAACTCTTCAACAAAATCTTAAATAATTTTAACCTTTGAATTTCAGATAGTTCTGAAATCAATTCATTCATGATGTACCCAACTTCACAGTCACATATACCCTGCAAGAGTTCTTGTATACTTACAGAATTTTAAACATAAATACTCCCCTAAATATTTTTTATTCTTTAATCGTCATTTGAACAAATCAATTGCTTCCAAAAGAGAGTGATAAACTACTTCAAGCACCAAAACAGAAAAGCTAGAAATGCTTCTGACACTAAATTCATTCCTTCCTTTGAATTCGTCTTTCTCTCCCTCACGGACACGTATTCAATGACAATTCAGTGAAAACAACTCAAGTGAGGAAAAAAATATTTGACTCTTCTGATTAAACATAAGATACAGGCAGAGAGAACACTCATTTGGGGCCAAATTAGAACACAAGCAGTGTGGTTTCCATTGCTTCTTTGTGAAACTGCAACCTGTGAAGTTACATACATCATTCTACTTTTACTGGGAGACATCTGGCTAAAAGCCATAACTGGTAATTTTAACTGCTGACACATTTATCACTGTAACAATAACACTATTTTTGCTTTTAAAAAAATAAAGATAACAGCAAAATTAAACTTATTTTCTTTAAATTCAAAAAGAATAATCCCACATGCTTATCATGCTGCTATTATAAACAAAACCACAGAATAACAACCAAAAAACCCCCAACCAAAACCCCAGCGACTGTTCACTGTCACATTTTATGGAGTTCTCAAAGCGTTTGTAAAGCAGGTCACCCCTTGCTATGGTGGGAACACCAGGGCAGGGTTAACCCACTACCCAAAGCTGACATTATGCACAGCTCAGTGACCTGCCCACTGAGCCTGAAACACGAAAAAAAGGAAAGTGGGAATAACAGCATGCACAGCCAAAGGAATGCATCAAGCATTCATACAGCCTACCAAGACAGAAGGGCTGTTGCAGGTAACAGACTATTGACTTTATAAATGTAGCTTTTTAAATGTAGCTCTTGGATGAGCAACTCAGTTATTTTCAAAATTTAAAGAAATCAAGAGCCTAATTAAAGTAAACCCTTGAGAACTATAATAATCTATTAAACATCAAATCAATCGTTGCATATGACAACTTAATTTGCAATGGCTAAAAGGAACAGTCTGCACAAGTCACTCTCCTCTTTGTTTCTAATGCAACTCCTTCAATTGCATCCAAGTCAGTCTTCCGAAAGTCTGGAAACAGGTTTTTTTCCACGGCTGCTTTATTTCTTAACCACAGCACTCCCAAGTAACACAAATCACAGGAGCCTCAAGACATTAATTTATGAAAAGCTACCACTATTTCTAGTCCCAAATATAAGCTGATGTTTACCTATAGCAAGCATGTAATCTAATGCAATCTAATAACAAAGACAAAAGCATTAGACATAATTAACACATTCTGGTGGTAGCACTTAGGAATTAAATGAGTTACATATATATTTGACCAAATCTCCCTGCTGTACCAAATCCCATAAAATTTCTTCAAAATTACACTTTTACATAGTAAAAATAGTATTTACAACTTCCCTTTTTTATCCACCTTCCTCATCACCAAAAATATAGCAGCATCTAGGCTTGGAATCTGCACTCTCTTCACCCTCAAAAATGCCAGGAGAGAAGTTTATTTACAGAGAACTCCGAGTTTACAAAAGACAGGCTCAGCCACTCAAAACGGTGGTGACATCCTGAGGAAGAACAAAACATCACCTAGTAGCACAGAATTTCCAGAAGTCTTTTTAAAACCATTGGAAAGAATTCAGTGAGGATGCAGAGTTTTTTTAAAGCAGATATGCGCAGAGGTGTTCAGTAGATCTGAAGTATTCAGATCTGTGATTCACAGGAGTGATATGACAGGTGAAAAAATAAAGACATGACAACAAACTACTATTGCTTTTAATGGTATTCACAGACTACTCTCCCATCTGACTTCCTAGTTTTTCTTTGAATCATGAAGTCTGTTTTTTTAAAATAAAAATAAAATTAAATAATTCCAGTAGTCAGTACATTAAGAAAAATATATACAAAAAGGCCTGCATTACAACCAAAACATGGGCCAGTTTGCATGCTGTAAACTTCTAATTCTTGTTCTCCTTTACATTGCCCCTGAGCTCCCTGTGTGTGTCAGTGTAAGTGCTGCTCTGTGAGCTGAGGCTCACACAGTTTCCTGAGCATCCTGAAGATAGCAGCATAACTAACGACAATTCACGCTAATGGCATCATTTTTTCTTTATTTCCATACAAATTAAACAAAATGCTTTACTGCACAGAACCACTACCAACACTAATAACCACTTTAGCATACAAAAATAGCTATTTGTTAAGTAAAGCCACACCAATTCTACAGAAGCTTTACCTAGCATTTATATCATATTTCCAATTTATTACCTGCTTTACAACCAGCTGATAGAAGAAAACCAGGCAATTTCATGTTTTATTATGTTAAAGGCCCTTTTTACCAAAAACCTCACATATCAAAATGCAAACTTACTTTTAGGGGACCTATTGCAAAATACTAAAAAACTGCAAAATGGAGAGTACAAATCTGTTTAATTATTAATTTCAAGTCCACCAAGAATATTCTTGAAAAATTTATTTTTAACTACAGGGACCTGAAATTATTTTGAAGTCTAAGAAGCCTACTAAAATAGGCACAAACAATTACATTGATAAAGATTTTAAAAATAGCATTCAAGGGGTACATTTCAGTTCTTCACATCACAACGGTAAGACTTTCTAGAACAAGCCTCCTACAAAAATGAACTCAATCTTCTTTCTCCTTCCACCGTAAGTAAAAAGGAAAAGGCAAAACCTCCAGTGCTGTAACAAGATCTGCAGTGTTTGACTGCACAGATACTATGACGTGGATTTCCCCATCAATTTTCCAGAGTTTAAAGCAAAACGCTGGAATGCTTATTGGCTAATTTGTAAATCCATAATTCTTAATTGAAAGACACATGCACCTTAAAGAAATACTTTAAAGAATCAGTATCATATGGACAAAGGTACAAATTATATGTACAGATTTATTAAGGAGTGAACCTTTCTAAGGTATTTCTTTAAAGACTAAAAATCCCCAATCTGGCATAAGAACTAATCCTCCATTTGTTATGATTCTTTTTAATTAGCAATACATAGACTCAAAATGAAGCGAGGACTTGAACATTTATCAAGTCCTGCATTTCATTAGTAAAACATACCAAAAGAGAGTCTAACATTGTTCTAAATTCCATGGCTGCAAAAAAAGTATTAGTAGAATTTAGTAGAAAGTACTAGGAGAATTTTCAGGGATTAACACTCCTAGGAAAGGAAAAATTTCTTATCTTTATAACTACTACAGCATTGAACAAATGTTACTTTTAATTTTAAAAAGAAAATTTTCCCTTTTTTTAACATTTTAGAAAACATGCATTTGGTCTAAGAGTTTGATACACTGAAACATTTTTCTTCAAACTGCAATATGCAAAGCAAAACAAGTGTAAACAGCTACAACAAAGATACAGGGAAAAAAATTACACTGATGTCAAAAAATAGTGCATAATCAAAACCAACCACAATAAGGAATGTATTCTTACCAGAATTCATTTTCAAAGTTAGTTATGAAAGACAGTTCAATCTTGGAAATGTATGCATGCACAGAGCTACTGGGTTGAAGCTGCTCCTTTAGGGATAACGTCAAAGCAAAACATGACTTTTTACAGAATTCTGGGGGAATCCAATAAACAACCTATAAGGTCTAACACCAGCATAGAGCAAATTTGTTGAAGCTCTAAAGGCTGAAAAGGTATAGCCTGGAATTGGTAAACATGAAAAATGTTATATACCAACAAAAAGTAAGAACAGTTTACACAGAGGAAAGTAAAGCTTCCCTAATCTACTGGAGTTCTTCATGGAATCACTAAGTGTAGATGAATTAAGATCCACGTAAAAGTCATCTTTGACTTAAAAAATAATTTCAACAAGATGTCTCACCCTGAAGTTGAAAGCCCTGAAGGAAACTAGAGTTACCACCCTCTTAATAGAGGATGTGTAAATAAGTAAAATGGAGAAAAGAGTTCTCTGCACTGAGAATCCCAGAATCGCCTGTACTAAAAACTACTGCTCAGCACTCTTGCTAAGTGATATAACACGGGAATTAATAGTGATGTAAAGTTAAATGTTGATAAGGAGTTATTTAAGTATAAAGAACAAAAGGCAGCAACAAAGAATAGCATTCAAAATAATGAATCATAATAAATACTTTTATCAGCACAGTAAAACAAATCCTGAAATTTAATCTACATAAATGGCTGCATATAGGGTCAAACAATACTAACCTAATGTACTCAAAAAAGATGTCTGAATTTGTCCAGTTAAGAGGGAGATACTGGACTTGCAATAAACAGTTCTATAAAACACCAGTTTAGTGTTCAGAAGCCATCTTAAAAAATCTAAAACCCCTGCCCCAAAACCACAAACTGAAAATACTGTGATACTAGAATTATCAGGAAAGGATTCCAGAAGAGACACATCTGTGGCATCATTTTGTTACTTTTAAGTTCATAATGCTCTTGCATTTTAATACTGACTGCTATTCTGTCCTCCCATTTCTCACCCAAATAAAGGAAAAAACACAGAAATGACACTCAGAACCGCAGCAGAGTTTTAAGGCATAGAATGGCAACAAGAATTGCTGCACATTAGGACGTGTTAGCTTAGAGGGAAGGAAAGTGCAAAAGATCCCTAAAGTCATGAGTATTAATACAGTGAAAACAACTGCTGACAGTAACAGACAAATTCAGAGGCTTTTAATAATATTGTTAGACTGAAGGTGTGGGAAGAAAAAAAAACCAGGAGACTCGCCCAATCCATTAATAAATAACAAAATTTAATTTCTCAATTATGTTGTAGATGTAGGCATGGCAAACTTAAACAAGTTTAAAAATAAATCTATGCAGAAATTTAATGAAGAGCCATTAAAAACAGAGTTATCACTTCTGGCACAGGAAAACTGCAACATGAAGATGAATAGAAAGTGGCAGAATAGACCACAGCTTACTGTCATTGCCCTGGTCTTACACACTTCTGGATCTGCAGTAAGTCAAAGTCAGACACAGGACAAGTAAAATGGACTGTTGCCACAACTGCAGCACAGCTGTTCTTATGTTCTCAAATACTTAATTTCAAGATACAAAATTTCCACCAACATTTAAAAGTGCTACATTCACAAAACATGGGACAAAAGGTGGAATGCACTCTGCTCTCTCACTTCACCAGTCATGGCTGAACAAGAAAAAAACCCAAAACCCTGCAATGGTAAATGATGCTCTGTCAAAAGCAAAAACCCAGTATTTTTAGGACCACATAGTGCATTCCCAGCTTACCCATCAGTTTTCACTGGGAACCAACCAAAATAGCAGCTGCAGTTCTTCACACTTCTCACCAACTCCATCAGTGCCAAGCTTTCTTTCTCGATTCCCTTTAAAATTACCACTGTACACACCTAAGTTTAGCTCTAGTTCTGTCTGTCCTGGCAGTGCTGCCAATATATTTAATGAAACATACATGTTACCTCAGAAAATTCTCCACATTAGATGTTTCATTTGGTGAGCAATTTTCCTTTTTGCAACTCAGAGCATCCTGCAGATAAATGTACAAAGCTGCAAGATCTTCACAGGAGGTCTCTTTTAAAAATTAGTTCACAGCTGCTGCAGCAGTTTTAAGGAATTATCACAGTTCACATGATAAACAGATATGCAATGCTCTAATTCAGTGCTCATTACTGTCATCTTATTTAGTGGAGACAAGGAGGTGGGGAAAGAAGTGTTACCTATACAGTCAAGATGGTAGTAATGCACAATCACAGAAAGAGATGAACTCAGATATTTATGGTATATAACTGCAGCCTATTTACATGATACTAAGTACTATGATTTTGCTCTGAATCTTCCTAGTAATCTGGATTCCCAGAGGTCTTCAACCACCTCCTGTGTCTCTTCTGAAATATGTCCAACTCAACTACAGAAAGAGCCTCAAAATAGTAAGAGAAAGGGTAATTTCATGTGACCATATGCTAACTTCATGTGACCATATGCATACACTTGTTCCTGCCCACTCCCATAAACAATAAGTTGATCAGAACACTGTCTTACTACAAAAATTTAAATTCTTCATTCACACAATTATATTACTAAACCCAGGAAGTTAATGAGACTATCCACATGTCCTAAGCTAAGGAAGCATACGAAGTGTCTTGCATGAAAAGCTTGGTTGAAAAAGGGGCAAGAAAAACAGCTGATGAATTATCCCAATAAAGTGTGTTGGTTTAACACAGCCTGGTTTTTGGTGGGGGTGGGAGAAAAGCTGCTCGAAACTTCTATGTCCGACACAGAGCCAATCGCTGGAGGCTCTGACAATGGGCAGGTTACTAGCCCAATTAGACAAGTAGGTAATGCCTCTGTGACGACATATTTAAGAAAGGAAATGGCAGGAAGCTCTCTTTCTCTCCCAAGGGGTGGTGAGGCTGCTCAGCTGGGGCCCTCCTGAGGCCGGAGCCGCCTGTGTGGTGGCGGCAGGGACCACATGGTCAGCAGCAAGAAATGTGGCGAGCAATTCCCTGATGCTGACTCCGAACGAGATCAACCTCTCAACTGCAACTCACAGACACCAACTTTCTTCCAAGTCAGAGGAAAAGTGAGGACATGTCAGGAAAACCAACATGGCAGCACCAAGGTCAGTGAAAGAAAAGGAGAGGGAGGAGGTGCTCCAAGCACCAGAGCTGAGATTCTCCTGCTAGCCGTGATGAGGACTACAATACAACAAACTGTTTCCCTATAATTCATGAGGTGCATGGGGGGTGCAGATATCCACACATAGCTCATGGAGAGGAGTGCTTATGCTGGAGCGCATGGATGAGGAAGAGCTGTAATTAGTGAGGAACTTGAACAGAGAGAGATGACCCTTGCTTTTAGAGATAGAGGAAGAGAGCCTTTGCTTCCAAACTAGAACAGCTCATCCTTAGAAGACTAAACCCCATGAACTAAAATGACCCATGCTAGGGAGTTGTGGGAAGACTGCTTGGCCTGTGGGAGGGACTCACACTGCAGCAAGTTCGGGCTGGCTGTTGGTTGTGAAAGTTAAAACCACGCTAGAAAAGTTTGCAGAGAACTATCTCCAGTGGGAAGGATCCCACGGCACAGCAGGAGAGACTCTTTTCCTTAAGCATACTGAAGAAAGACTTTTAAGAAGTGAAATACTGACCTAAACCCCATCTTTTCTTTCCTTGTGTGGTCAGTGGAAAGAAGGAGGGACCGGGAAAGAAAGGTGTTCTAAAGGTTTGCTTTGATTCTCATTACTCTTTTTACTTTTAATTCTGTTAATACTAAATCTTCTTTATACTGTTTAAGTTTTGAACCTGTTTTGCCTTAAAAGTGGGTTTTTTTGTTGTTTTTTTTTTTCCAATAATCCTTATCTCAACTCATGAAAATGAAGTTTTCAATTCCCCCTCCTCTGCTCAGCTGTAGCAGAGCAAAATAAGTAGATGTTTTTTTTCATGGGTGCCTGGCACTTAGCCAGCATCAAACCACCACATAAAGACACCAGATTTTCTGTGGATTAGAATTAAGGCTGAACTTTGCGCCTTATCTCCCTTTTCTCTGGTGCTGACCAAGTGCTTTGCAGTCTTCTTGATGGTTGAGCTGAATAATCAGGAGAAACTGCTGGTGCACTAGGATGACAGTGGAGTGGGTTAGACATCAATCTTTCTTAAGTCTTGAACACATGAACTCAATTTCCTTTCTCATCAACAATCTTCTCTGCACTGCTGGACAGACCACCTGAAAAAAGGGCCCAACTCATGAAAAATATTTAGCTGTCTAACTAAAAGGCTTTCCTCCAAAGGAGAGCGGGAGAAGGATTTCTCAATGAAATACATGAAGAGCAAAAACAAACAACATGTCCTTTCTACCAACACCACTAAAAAACCAATGAATCTCTTTTATTTTGTTCTGAGAAGCAGAATAAGCATTTTAACTGAAGACCTACAAACAAACCAGTTACTACTCAGCATCATGATAAACATTTTCAACTGGACACTACCTGAAATTTCAATTAATAAGAAGAGCCCTGCGACAGCAAATACTATGCAGCCTTAATAAGAGTCATCTGTCAGCTTGACCTCTAATATGCCACGATTTCAATCAAAATAGACCAGAATGGAAAAGGCTCCAATTCTTACCCTACTGAAATGTATGCAAGTTATGCATTTCACCAGTCACATTTTAATCATTGAAGTCTTTAGAAAAGTGACTATTACTCAACATCTACATGCTTTGAAAAATGAAACAAGATCTCTGAGGTGACATTAACATTGTTCCATTGTCAAATGAGTCACCGTTTTCAGCAAGTACACGCAGAGTGAGATAAAACTTAGAGATGATAATTTTAAAAATAAAGACTATTTTGAATTCTGTCATAAGAAATTAAATTAATTACTGTTATCTTAATTTCAGCGTTTTGCATGCAACAAAACCTCATATGGAAGTGTAAATCTCTATTACATAATTTGAGTTCAAACTTTGCTTTTTAGAATGGAAAATTCTGCTATGTGTCTAACAGAAGTAATTTTTTGGAAAAATGTTTTTCCATGCTACTTTTTGATCAGTCAATGCAAGGTATGATTTTTACATTATTTGTGTGAACAAATGTCTATGTTTCACTTAAAGCACTTGCCAAAACATTTAAAGTATATAAGCAACTCCATGTGTCAGCAGACCAGAAGAAATTTCTATAAAGCAAGGTGAATGCCAAGACAAACTCAGCAACAGTTGCTTTTCTAAAATCTTGAAATACTTATTTTCCTACAGCAGCCACATGTGTGCATGGAAATAATTAACAGGTAAATGACACATAGAAATCTGCCCATGACAATTTATCAAAACTTTTTACTTAATTTTCATTCTTGACATACAAGCCTTACTCAACCAATTCTACAGTTATATAGCAAGGAACTTTTCCTCTGCATTTAGCATTCTCCAATCCTATTACCAGATCTTAAGAAATCCAACCACACAACTGTTCTAATATTTACAACTTATGCTTTTAACTGTTACAACTTTATGGATCTTCATGATTTGGTTACGGAAGAAATCCAAAAAAAGGAATAATCAAACATTTTACTCACTTAAATACATAATTTTGTTTTATAAAGCCATCCAACTAACCACTCAGATGATGTTAGCTATGTTGAGATAGGTGAAGAGTAAAACTGCCAAAAATGCACACTTCGAAGATCTGCGGTCCATAAAATTCACTGTAATATGGTGCTCCATTTTCCACTGCTGTCAGCAGAAGGTCATAAAACATGCACCAAGGTGACCCATTCTGTAACTTCACTGAAAATGGGTTCCATATTGGTTCAACGTGACTCTGAAGACTTAGTGTCTCTGAAACTCTTTGGGCCATGCACTGATAAAATCCACCACTGACTGTGGACACCTATGAATCTTGCTTGTGCTCAAAAATTCTTGAGCTCAAGCTTCTACTACTTCAGGGAGAGTGAAAAAGTGAAGAACTGAAATAGTTCTTTTTACCCTTGCACAAAATCTGTGAGTTCCATCACTGCTAATAGACAGACTTTAACCCACCACTGTTGTTCAAGTGCTTAACTTGGTATTGTTTCCAGATGTGCTGCCTTGAAAATAACTTCCTGGTGGTTTGGGGTGTTTTTTATTGTTGCTGCTTGCTTTTTAATTTGTTTTGTGGGGTTTTTTAATGGTTTACTTAGTTTAAGGGATGGCACTCGATCTATATCCAGCTCTGGAATACCCTAGTTAATCCCAGTTATGTGTGTTTCTGTGGGTTTTCCCCTCCTGAATAGCAGACCACATCAAATAAGCTGACCAAAGAAAGGGTGAGGTTCAACACACACCTAGGAAGATTTACCTGAGATGGCCAAAACATCTGCAATAGTCCAACTATTACATTTACACAGAAGTTTACCCAATAGTTCCTCAAAACCAAGTAACATTTATACCCTCAATAATTAATAATAATTTATTGACTTTCCAGTAAATATGTATGTCATACAAAAATCTGAAACTCCATAGTTTCTTCATATTTCAACTTTTATCCTTGTGGGGAAAAAAAAATCCATGAAAATATATTGCTACAAGTTTTTCTAGACTTTTATTTTGGCATCTAATAGCTCACAGTGGCTTTCACAAACAGTATTCCAAAAATGCTTAGAAGAACAGTACACTCTGTCTCAGATTTTGTTTTATACAATTGGCATGCTTTATGCATTTTGATTCAAGAGCTAGTAAAGTGTCCCAGACATAAATCAAAATAACTGCTATTCAAGCTCTACCTGAGTGTATTAATAGTTAATCCTTAAACAAGATTACACATTAGGAACATAGACAACACATGGCAGACTATATTAGCCTTTTAAATGCTGAATATTCTTGGAAATGAAAGAGTTGAAAGGCCCAACTCTAAACACTACTAAGACTTCTAGAAAGATGGCTAGTTATAATCTGTCTCCTAAAATCAGTATTAAAGCAGGTATTACATCACATCTTCCCAGCAGGAAATGAAGGTAACATTGGTTATTGTAACAGAAAACTAAAGGGAACAAATACAGCAATATACACACACATTTTTCCACAGCTAAACACAGAAAATACAGTCACAATTTCAAACAACACATCACTGCAGTTTAGAATTATCTTTTAAACTTACTGTATTAGTTGAATCTTCTTGTAAAATTCTATCATATAACTGGATAGCATCATCATACCTGTTCAAAGAAATCGTTCACATTTATTTCTGCTAAAATGGAACTTCTGACTTTTGACTCTTCTTGCAATAGTTAATAACCCTCCTGCACGTTTTTATACTGAAATATTATATACATATACTAAGCAAACGATATTTATACAAAACTCTTTTGAGTGAGTGCTAAGTATCAACAGCAGTATTGTATGTCACCAATTAAGAAAAACACATGGGAATCGCTTCATGGAATACTGTTTCAGCAACAACTTAGGCATTTTACACCCAGTATCTTACTCTCCTGTCTATTCTCTATCTATACCAGCTAGCTCCAACTATCACATCCCTACTCCCCCTTTCACATCTCCCCAGAAACTCCAAAATTTGAAAAGCCGTCCAAAACAATGACATTTCACTTCATTGTTGTAACTCAAAACTTCATGTGAAGTTTCTTCTGTTGTGACTTTAAAAAGTATAAACAGCTCTATACAGCAAACTGGAAAGATTCATATAGGATTCTACTCCAGATTATAACATAAAGCTTGAAAGTATTTTCCACCATTTCCCACTTTTTATTATTTGTTTATCAATTAACTCTGCTATCTGAACTATGCTTGAAACAGGTTACTTCAGGTGCTATGAGCACTTCAAACCTTCTGGGAAACAGATCAGTGTGTTCAGTCAGCTGTGTACACGGCCCAAACAAAGGAAATAATTCAAACCACATTTCACTACGCAGCTGTTGTGCTATCGCCACAGAACTAGGAAATACATTGTGACTTCATGTGTAGTCTGACATGTAGTTTTCAGAGACACTGCTGATTGATTTTTGTTGCTCCACATTCCTTAGACATCACCTTAGACACTCATTTACATACTCTCACTGTTCCCTAAGCACTGCTGACATTATCATAGCTCACCTGTCCAGACCAGCTACCACAAGGTATAGGAAATAGTGTGAAAGGAAGCACAAAAGCAGAAACGAGTAGAAGGTGACTGCTACAGACTTGAGCAGATGTGCTGTAAAATGCTGTATTTTTGTTCTCTGTTAGTTGCTGCTTTGTCAAATGCATTTTAAAAGACTGAATCTGATGGCCATAATCCCTGCTTCACATGGTGAAGTTCCAGAACATTATTCTTTTTATTAGCAAGTGCATACAGGGCTGTCTCATTCTATGGGGATGTTCTTCACTGTTTCCTCTTCCTGTTGGGGAAAGCAGGATCCTCCCTAGATCCTGCAAGTCACTTAGAATTTAATAAGAAGTTCACTTCAAATGAAAACATGATGCCTCCAGCCTAAATCTTTCTAGACTTCTTTTATAGTCAGTGGAGACAGACAGACTCCTCTGTGGCATGGCTTAGAGCACCTACAGATGGGTTCCTGTTCAAAACAACCCCAAGTTGAAGCCTCTTTCTTCTCTGACTTCTAGAGAAAACCTACGGACATGAAACCTCCGCTTTTGTTAATTTCTCTGCTCCCTGATACTCCAGTCTCAAGGATCTATCATGACAGAGACATTTTGTCAAGAATTTTGATGAACACTTTCAGAAAACTATGGCTCAATAGTGCTTCATTGCTGAAACCACACATAATGTTTGTGCAGCAGTCATCTCCCACAAAGATCAGTTCCCATGCAATAACATCTTTAATGTAGTCACATAAGCCTGAACTGAATTATGATCTATTGTACTTCTGAACAGATTTCAGGAAGGGGGAAAAACTGCCATTCTCTCACTGTCTTCCTACCCTACATAAAATGAAGAGAGCTAAGTTTAATGGAAGTTCTTCAAGAATGTACATTTTATATCAAGTGAGTGTGAAACGTGGAGCATCTGGTTGCCCTGAGACAGCTCCTGTGAATGGAGTCTACTTGTTCATTCTTGTTGATTCAAGCAATGGACATTCATCAGTATTTCATAAAAAATACCATTTTCAAAGCTAATTTTGCAAGAATGTAATGAAGACCATATGCTAAGTAAGTATCTTTTAAAAAAGCATTTAGGGTGTACTTCCAGTTCCATTTTATCAAGATGACCCAAAGGCTCCAAACTCACCAACTCTGTATGCAAAATGTGGCATGGAACAGATTTTCTATCATTCAAAGTCACTGGAAGTCATTCTCAACACCCAAGACAAGTGCTAGAGAACAGAATGTTGACAACGAAGATGTATCCAAGGAGAAACGTGTACAATAAAGCTCAACCTCAAGCCCTGAGGTAATTCAGTTGGAAAACTGCAAAGTTTTAATCTGTTCATTATTTTAGTAATTTCTGTTAAACTTAGTACGCTATAACCCTTCTATAGGGTATTTCAAAAAGTTCAGTCTGATTTTTATGTTCTGCCATTCTATTCCTTGGTTTTTGATTTGTTTCTATAACAAACCCTATAGATTTAATTCTTTTTAAGTTCACTTACCCACACTCAGAAAACAAAGGTAAAGAGCTGCACCCTGCAGTAATCAGAAGTATAGGAGAACAATTAAGGCAAAAAAAAAATGCTGGCACTGATTTTCACATGCTGCCCTACCTCTGTGAGATGAAACTTCCACCTCACGGAATTTGCCAAAAAACTGTGCAGTGTTCTACTGTGTAACGACTTATGCTGTCAAGTAAGAGATCCTTCTGACCTCTGATGGGAAGATTGTAAAAATTGAACACTGCACAGTACCTGCAAAAATCCAATAGATCATTTTTTGTGTGTCTAAAAATCATAATGTGATCATGCACACTGTTATTTCCTATAAAGAAACTGTCCAGCATTACTCTGCCATGTTGTAATGGCTAAATGCTTTTTTAAGAGCAAACATTTTTTCAGACGAAAAGTACATTTCTTAAAATTCAGGTTTTACCTTTCCATAGCTTCAAATCGCATTCCAGTTAATCGTTTAACTCTGTGGCTCCCAGGAAACTGCCGCCTGAGTTCCTGAAGACAAAACTACACAAAAAACAAAAAAACCTATTGTGAATATAATTATCTACACAGAAGCTAGGAAAAGAAAAAATAGGAAAAAAAAAAAGGCCTTGGCTGATAATTCAACAACCTGGCATGCCAGTTCTGAATAAAAGTAAATACCAATTTTTGAAGTAAGTAATAAAATACAGTGATAAAGAGAAGGTCAGAAACTGAACTTCTGTCTGTTAAAAACGAATTTTAAGAATTATCTTCCGCACAGGGCATTAGATCATCAGGCCCCCCTGGAAATAGTTATTTGCCCTGAAAATTACACTCCCCTACTAAAACAGCTCTGATACTACTAAAGCTTGAATTCTATTTAGTTGCCACATAGTAACACAAGACAGTAAAAAAACCAAAATAAAGACAGTAAGAGCTTAAGTGATACTTCTTTAATAAATGGATATTTCACAATGGAACAAACTATGCTAATACAATGCTCTGTGTTTATTTTTAAAATAAAACTTTGAAATCCAAAGAAAATGTTTGCCACTGGCTTGGGTACAGCGTGCTGGCAGAAGAGGCATAGTTTTTAACTCCTGAAATCAGTGAGGCACCTGGGCTGGATAAAAAGAATCCATCACAGGCAGATTTCTCCAGATTAGCAGAGGATGTTTGGTAAAGGGACTGAGTCACAGCTTCCCCAGAGCAAAGTAACTTGTAACCGTATCTTAAATGTGCCTAAACAGCATTTCAGAGTTTGTAGCTGACTCATGACAGCGGGAGGCAGGATAGTCCACAGGCTCTCAAACAGACCAGTGGGGTGCATCATGTTAAAAGCTTCACACTGAATCCTCCTCTTCTAGGCACTTATTCATGCAACTCAGCTTAGAAACTTGTTCTTCAGACCTAAGGTTCTAGCAGAGGCCTAGCTACATAACCTATTCCATCTCATCACATCCACTGGTCAAAGGAAAAAGTACAAATCAGTAACCATTAGTAGGATCCCTCTTTGTTTCTGCAGATAAACAGGTTGCTAAAGCACATCCAAGAGGAATATTTGCATCTCTCCCAGATGCTAAAAAATAGAAGAGAGAAAAGCAACAGTAACCAAAGTTGTAATGCTTACCCTCAAGCAAGAACAGACTGTTTTCATCACAATCAACTTAATTTGCAATGAACCAAGATCTTTACTTTGCAATTTCAGATAGAAAGGCTCAGGTTTAGCACAGAAATAGTTTACTAGCACTTTGAGTGATGTCTAGGTGAACTGCTGTTGCTCTAGTCACAAAAAGCTACATGTATTTAGTAGCATGTTACATGACATCTGAACCAATCTCTGACCAATCTTAAGAGGCAGGAAAATTTACATAAAACTCCAGAAAAGTAGATTCACTCCAGCTTTTAAAACCCAGACAACCTTGTAGACTTTAAAAAGAACTTCTGCATACAATAAATCCATCCTGTGGTCCAGTGATCAGTGAATCCTGAAGGACAGTGATTTTTATAAATTCATGTACTATTCTTCTCCAGTAAATGTACAAACAACAAAAATTGTAACATTTACAATACTAAATTCCACAATCTGCAGATGGACTTCTATATCTAAAAAATCTTCAGTGACAATATGAAAGTAGTGCTCAAGTGCAGGAGTAATACAAGACCAGAATTGTTCACATTAGATCTCACTACACAATCATTACTCAACTGAACACAGCAGTCAGAGGGCCAAAATAAACTCCTGTAGATTAAGCTATCGGACACAATAAAGCGACAGGAAAAGTTGTAAGAAAGTCACGAACAACTCACTGTAACACTGATAAAACCTAAAGCACATGAATAAACTACAGCAGATGTATCTTCAAAATGTTCTGGACTCAGCAGCACTGAATGTCCTCTTTTTAAATGGAACTTGTAATCCCCATAATCATTTATTTTATTGAGGACTGGTTTTGCACCATGTCAATAATCTACTTGCGAGATTCTCTCAGAATTCTCTCAGTTACAATGGCAAACATAATTTGCATGTGAAACTTCAACCAGCACTTAATTTGCTTTCTGACTTTTTAAACATCAGACAAAGGCAGAGAAATATAAACCTGGCCTTCAGCAGGTAAAACACTGGTAATGCAAGTGCTGCCAACGATAGGTGACTGCACTAAACCACCCGTGTGAACCAACTGGCTGGTTGCAGCAAGGGCATGCATTACACATGGGCTTTTTGTGCAGGACAGAAAGGACAAAGTAATAAATAGAAGAAAGAAAAAGAAAAAAAAACAAAAGACAGAGAAATGCTTCTGAAAACTACCTCAGCTGCTCATTTGGAGTAGATGAGACCTCTCCCCTTAAGCAAAATGCATCACAGCTGTCAAAAGCTCACTGCTAAAAAACCAGAAGTTCCAAAGCTGTTTGTCTACTTTGGAGCCACAGCTGTGGTAAAATGCCATAAATGATCTTAACTTGTTTGAATTAACTACTTCTTTATTATAAATCAATCAAATTAAAAAATAAAAAATAACTTTAAGTTTCCTCCTATGCTTTTAATCTTGTTTCTGAGCTGCATAAAAAATGTTGCATTCCCTCACAATACTCCTTAAAGGGCACAGACACTGAAATTTAAACTCTCTGCCAGGGTTAGTAAAAACAAAGAGTGTTTCACAACTGATCTTTCAACACTGGCTCCATCAACAATTTTGTGAAAGTCTTCTTTAAAAGACCCTGAAAATAAAGACCAAATCTGTTTTACATATAAATCAGGACACAGAAATGTATTTATTTAAACAGTAAGTCTATTTGGTTTTGTTTAAACGAACAGCTATACTACAACAGTATTTTCTTCTGACGGACAAAAGAGAGGGAAGTTCAGTGGGTTTAAAAGTTCAAAGTCTTGTACCATATTTTCCAGCATATTTCATTTTATTTTATATATATATAT
>VZRQ01002791.1:0-11133 GCA_013397975.1 Machaerirhynchus nigripectus | reverse complement strand
TTTTTTTTTTGAGGGAATCGCCCGTTTTGTGCCCGCAGGGAGGGATTTGGGATCGGGGAAGGATTTGGGATCGTTGCCGGCGGGAATTCCTGAGGAGGAGGAGGAGGAGCCGCTTCCCACTGTGGAAGAAGTGGCCCGAAGGACCAACAGCGTTTTTATCCCGGAGATTCCCGGTGAGAGCTGGAATTGTGGAATTGGTGCCTTTCCCTATGGAAAGGGGGAAGGGGGGGAGAGGGTTGGCCTCAAAAATTGGGATTTGGGCTTTAAAAATTGGAACTTTTGCCTCAAAAATTGGGATTCTTACTTCAAAAATGGGAAATTTTTGCCTCAAAAATTGGATTTTTACCTCAAAAATGGGAAATTTTTGCCTCAAAAATTGGGATTTTTACCTCAAAAATGGGTCATTTTTTTTGCCTCAAAAATTGGGATTTTTACCTCAAAAATGGGACATTTTTTTTGCCTCAAAAATTGGAATTGTGGCCTCAAACACGGGAATTTTGGGCTTAAAAATGGGATTCTTTTTTTCCCTGAAAACGTGAGAGTTTATCCTAAAAATAAGAATTTGGGATTTAAAATGTGGGATTTGGGCCTAAATATCAGGGATTTGGCACTAAAATGTGGGATTTGGGCCCTAAAAAGGAGGATTTCAGTCTTAAAAATGGGATTTTTTTCCCTAAAAAATGGGGGGCATTATCCTAAAAAGTGGATGGATTCTAAAAATCAGGATTTGGGATCTAAAAGTAAGGGAATTGGGCACTAAAACTGGGATTTGGGCCTGAAAATGGGGATTTGGGCCTTAAAAATAAGGATTTGGCCCTTAAAAATTGGAAACTTTTTCCCCATAAAAATGTGAGAGTTCATCCTAAAAAGGGAGTGGATCCTAAAAATTAGGATTTGGGATCTAAAAATGTGGGATTTGGCACTAAAAATTCGGAATTGTGGCCTCAAAAATGGGAATTTTGGGTGTAAAAATGCGATTTTTTTTCCCTGAGAAATTTGAGGGTTTACCCTAAAAGGGGTGGATTCTAAAAATCAGCATTTGGGATCTAAAAATTTGGGATTTGGCCCCAAAAATGAAATTTTAGTCCCTGAAAATGGGATTTTTTTCCTGTAAAAATGGATTTTGGATTCTAAAAATGAGGATTTTGGCCTTAATTTTTAGGAATTTTCCCAAAAATTGAATGCTAGATCCTAAAAATGGGATTTTTTTCCTGTAAAAATGGATTTTGGATAAAAATGAGGATTTCGGCCTTAATTTTTAGGAATTTTCCCAAAAATTGAATGCTAGATCCTAAAAATGGGGTTTTTTTCCCCTAAACACTGAGTTTGGATCCTCAAAATGGGGATTTTTTTACTCAGAATTCCAGGATTTGGCCCCAAAAATGAAAGATTAGATCTTAAAAATTGGATTATTTCCCTAAAAATGNCGGCCTTAATTTTTAGGAATTTTCCCAAAAATTGAATGCTAGATCCTAAAAATGGGGTTTTTTTCCCCTAAACACTGAGTTTGGATCCTCAAAATGGGGATTTTTTTACTCAGAATTCCAGGATTTGGCCCCAAAAATGAAAGATTAGATCTTAAAAATTGGATTATTTCCCTAAAAATGGACACTGGACCCTAAAAATGGGGGAATGGCCATAAAAAATGAGGGATTTCCCCCAAAATGGGAGCTTTGGTCCTAAAAATGGGAATTTTCTCCCTAAAAACTGCGGCTGGATCCTAAAAAAGGGGATTTTGCCACAGAATTCTGGAATTTGTCCCAAAAAAAGGAAGTTTAGACCCTAAAAATTGGATTTTTTTCCCCTAAAAATGGACGTTGGACCCTAAAAATGGGGAAATTTGCCCTATAAATGAGGAATTTTCCCCAAAAATGAAAGTTTAGATGCTAAAAATGTGGATTTTTTTCCTAACAAATTGAGGTTGGGGCGTAAAAATGTGAGTTTTCTCTCAGAATTACAGGATTTGTCCCCAAAAGTGGACATTTTGCACCCTAAAAATGGAATTTTTCTCCGTAATAACGGATTTCTGAACCTAAAATTAGGGAAATTAACCCCAAAAATGAGGAATTTTCCTCAAAAATTGAAGTTTGGATCCTAAAAATGGGAATTTTTTTCCCTAAAACTTGAGGGTAGATGCTAAAAATGTGGATTTTCCCTCAGAATTATGGGATTTGTTCCCAAAATTGGACATTTTGCAGCCTAAAATTGGTATTTTTTCCCTAATAACGGATTTTGGAACCTAAAAATGGGGAATTTGGCCCTAAAAATGGGGAATTTGGCCCTAAAAATGAGGAATTCTCCCCAAAACTGCAAGTTTAGATCCTAAAAACAGGAATTTTTTTCCCTAAAAATTGGGGTTGGATCCTGAAAATGGGGATTTTGCCTCAGAATTGTGGAATTTGTCCCTTAAATTGAAATTTTAGGGCCTAAAACGGGGGAAAAATCGCATAAAAATGAGGCTTTTGGCCCTAAAATGGAGGAATTCTCCCCAAAAATGAAAGTTTAGATCCTAAAAATGGGGTTTTTTTCCCCAAAAAATTGGGTTTCGATCCTCAAAATGGGGATTTTACCTCAGAATTGTGGAATTTGTGCCCAAAAATGAAATTTTACACCTTAAAAGTAGAGGGTTTTTTTTCCCTAAAAACGGGAAAATTTGCCCTATAAATGAGGAATACTCCCCAAAAATGGAAGTTTCGGTGCAAAAAATGTGGGATTTTTTTCCTAAAAAATTGAGGTTGGATCCTAAAAATGTGGATTTTCCCTCAGAATTTTGGAATTTGTCCCCAAAAATGGACAATTTTTACACTGAAAATGGGATTCTGTCTGTATAAATGGACTTTAGAGTGTAAAAATGGGGAATTTAGCCCTAAAAATGAGGAATCTTCCAAAAAATGCAAGTGTAGATCCCAAAAATGGGATTTTTCTTCCCCAAAAAGGAGAATTGAACGCTAAAAATGTGGATTTTTACCCCCTAAATGTAGGCTTTGTCCCAAAAAATGAAATCTTAGGGCCTTAAAGTGGGATTTTTTTTCCCCTAGAAGTGGGGAATTTGACCCAAAAAAGGAGAGTTTTCCCCCAAAATGCAAGTTTAGATCCTAAAACTGGGATTTTTTTCCCCTAAAAACTGAGAGTGGGCCCTAAAAATCCGGATTTTCCCTCAGGATTACGGGATTTGTCCCAAAAAATGGACGTTTTATGCCTTAAAAATGGGAAATTTTTTCCCCTAAAAACGAGGATTTTGCTCCTAAAAATGTGGCGTTTCCCTCCTCGAATCCCAACTTTCCCTCTCCTCCCTCCAGCCAGCGGAACTGATGCGGAGAATTCCCAGCTGGGCCTGAATTCCCAGGATTTCCCGCGGCCGGAATCCTCCCCCTCCCCTCCCCCGGCTCCCGTGGATCCCCTTTACGCCCTCAACCCCGACGGGACAATCCCAGGTAAAATCACGGAGCAAATCCATGGAAAAAACATGGGGAAAAAAAAACCAAACCCCACACACATTCCCACCTTCCCGAATCCCACAGATCCTCCGGAAGAAGTCCTGGAAGCTCTGAGAATTTTGGGATACGATTCCTTCCGGCCCGGCCAGGCCGAGGCCGTCATGCGGATCCTTTCCGGTTGGGCTCTCCCCTCTTTTCTCCCCTTCCCGCCGGGGCCCAGCTTCCCGAAATACCCGAAATTCCCGATTTTTTTTTTGTTTTGGTTTGTTTTGTTTGGAATCCCTCAGGATTATCCACGCTGGTGGTGCTGCCCACGGGGACGGGGAAATCCCTGTGCTACCAACTTCCCGCCCTGCTGTACCACAGGCGCTCCGGCAGCGTCGCCCTGGTGGTGTCACCGCTCCTCTCCCTCATGGACGATCAGGTATTCCCGGAATTCCCGGAATTCCCGCTCCTCCCGCCTCGGGGCCTGCTGGGATCAGGTATTCCCGGGCTTCCTCCCGCCTCGGGGCCTGCTGGGATCAGGTATTCCCGGGCTTCCTCCCGCCTCGGGGCCTGCTGGGATCAGGTATTCCCGGGCTTCCTCCCGCCTCGGGGCCTGCTGGGATCAGGTATTCCCGGGCTTCCTCCCGCCTCGGGGCCTGCTGGGATCAGGTATTCCCGGGCTTCCTCCCGCCTCGGGGCCTGCTGGGATCAGGTATTCCCGGGCTTCCTCCCGCCTCGGGGCCTGCTGGGATCAGGTATTCCCGGGCTTCCTCCCGCCTCGGGGCCTGCTGGGATCAGGTATTCCCGGGCTTCCTCCCGCCTCGGGGCCTGCTGGGATCAGGTATTCCCGGGCTTCCTCCCGCCTCGGGGCCTGCTGGGATCAGGTATTCCCGGGCTTCCTCCCGCCTCGGGGCCTGCTGGGATCAGGTATTCCCGGGCTTCCTCCCGCCTCGNAAGTGAGGTGTTGTCTCCAAAATTGGGATTTTTCCCAAAAATTGAGGAATTTTCCCCAAAAATGGGATTTTTTTTCTCAAAAAATGAAGAATTTTCACCAAAATGGGGGGTTTTTTTTCAAAAAATGAGGAATTTTCCCTAAAAATGGGAATTTTTTTTCCCTCTAAAATAAGGTATTTCCTCCAAAAATAAGGGGTTTTTTCCTCAAAAGCTGAGGCATTTTTCCCAAAAATTGGGGGTTTTTTCTCCAAAAATTGAGGACTTTCCACTAAAACGAGTTGTTTTCTCAAAAAATGAGGAATTTTCACCAAGAATGGGATTTTTTTTCACAAAAAAGGAGTTTTCCGTAAAAATGGGATTTTTTTCCCCTTAAATGAGAAATTTCACCCCAAAATAGGGTTTTTTCTCAAAAACTGAGGATTTTTTCCCAAAATTAGGATTTTTTTCTTGCAAAAAAATTGAGGAACTTTCACCAAACTGGGTTTTTTTCACAAAAAATGAAGAATTTTCCCTAAAAATGGGATTTTTTTTCTCAAAAAATGAGGAATTTCCCACAAAAAAATGGTATTTTATCCTAAAAAACTAGGAATTTCCCCCAAAATTGTGATTTTTCTAAGAAAATGAGGAGTTTTCCCCAAAATTTGGATTTTTGTCAAAAATGGGGAAATTTTCCCAAAAAAAATGGGATTTTGTCCTAAAAAATGAGGAATTTTCCCCAAAATTGGGATTTTTGTCTCAGAAAATGGGTAAATGTTCCCTAAAAATGGGATTTTTTTCTCAAAAAATGAGGAATTTTCCCTAGAAATGGGATTTTTTTTTTCCCTAAAATGAGGAATTACCCCAAAAATGGGATTTTTACCTAAAAAATTGGGATTTTCTTCTCTAAAAATGAGGAATTTTCCCAAAAAAAGGATTTTTTTTTTCTAAAAAGTGAGGTGTTGTCTCCAAAATTGGGATTTTTCCCAAAAATTGAGGAATTTTCCCCAAAAATGGGATTTTTCTCAGAAAATGAGGAATTTTCCCCTCAAAATGGGAATTTTTTCTCAAAAAGTGAGGAAATTTCCCTAAAGTTGAAAATCTTTTCCCCAAAATTGGGGTTTAGATCCTAAAAATGGGGAATTGTTCTCTAAAAATGAAGCATTTTCCCCAAAAATTGGATTTCCCCCCCAAAAGTGAGGAATTTCCCCCAGAATTGTCGTTTAGATCCTAAAAATGGGGACATTTTCTCTAAAACTGAGTAATTTTCCTCAAAAAAAGGGATTATTTTCCCTAAAAAATGAGGAGTTCTCCCCCAAAATTAGATTTTTTTCCCCAAAATTGGAGTTTAGATCCTAAAAATGGGGACATTTTCTCTAAAACTGAGTAATTTTCCTCAAAAAAAGGGATTTTTTTCCCTAAAAAATGAGTTCTCCCCCAGAATTAGATTTTTTCCCCAAAATTGGAGTTTAGATCCTAAAAATGGGGACATTTTCTCTAAAACTGAGTAATTTTCCCGAAAAAAAGGGATTTTTTTCCCTAAAAAATGAGTTCTCCCCCAGAATTAGATTTTTTCCCCAAAATTGGAGTTTAGATCCTAAAAATGGGAAATTTTTCTCTAAAAATGCAGGATTTTCCTCAAAATCTGATTTTTTTCCCCAGAAATTGGGGTGCACTTCCTAAAAAAGAGGAATTTCTCCCTGAAAATGAGGACTTTTCCCAAAAATTTCACTTCAGATCCTAAAAACGGGGATTTTTTTTTTTTCCCCCTACAAATTCAGGCCGGAGCCTAAAAATGGGGATTTTTGCCGGGTTATCCCAGAAAAATAACACCCCGGAATATTCCCAATCCCAGGTTTCCGGCCTCCCCTCCTGCCTCAAAGCCGTCTGCATCCACTCCAACCTTTCCCAATCCCAGCGGGAAGCGGCCCTGGAAAAGGTGACAAAAACTCCCCCATTTCCCCGCTTTTTCAGGACCTATCCGGGAATAAACCCCGGATCACCCAGCTTTTCCCACAGGTCAGGAGCGGCCGGGCCCAGATCCTGCTGCTCTCCCCGGAGGCTCTGGTGGCATCGGGATCCTCTTCCCTGCTTTTCCGGGATCGCCTCCCGCCCGTGGCCTTCGCCTGCCTGGATGAGGCCCACTGCGTATCCCAGTGGTCCCACAACTTCCGGCCCGCCTACCTCCGCGTCTGCAAGGTGCCTCAGCGGCGAAACCCTCGGGAAAAGCTGGGAAAACCCTCAGGGAAAAGCTGGGAAAACCCTCGGGAAAAGCTGGGAAAACCTTCAGGGAAAATCCTGATCCTGCTCTTTCTCCGGAATTCCAGGTTCTCCGCGAGCGCCTGGGAGTCCGCTGCTTCCTGGGCCTCACGGCCACGGCCACGGCGGCCACGGCTCGGGACGTGGCCCAGCACTTGGGAATCCCGCCGGAACGCGGCGCCGGCGTCCGGGCCGCCGGAATTCCCGACAACCTGCGCCTCTCCGTGTCCATGGATGCCGACAGGGATCAGGTCAGGAGGAGCTGGGGGTTGGAGCGTTCGCGGGTGGGAATTCTGGGGGATTTGTAGGGGGAAAATAATCCTGGTTTTAGGCCCTAAAGTTTGACTTTTAGGGAAAAATTCCACATTTTGTGAGGCAAAACTCACATGTTTAGCATCTAAGCCCAATTTTAGGGAGAAAAATCTCATTTTTTAGGATCCAAACATGCCAATTTTTTGAAAAATCCCTCATTTTTAGGGCCTTGTGTCCGTTTTGAGGGGAAAATCCCATTTTTGGGAAAAAAGCCCGTTTTTAGATCTAAACCTCCTTTTTTTTTTGGAAAATTCCTCATTTTTGGAGGAAAAAGAATCCCATTTTTAGGGTCTAAACTTTCATTTTTTTGCAACAAATCCCACGATTTTGAGGCAAAAATCCCCATTTTCAGCATCCAAACCCAATTTTTAGGGAGAAAAATCCCGTTTTTTAGGGACCAAACTGCCATTTTTTGGGAAAATCTCTCATTTTTAGGGAAAAATTCTCTTTTTAAGCAAAGAAAATGCCATTTTTAGGGACAAATTCCACAATTCTGAGGCAATCTCCCCATTTTTGGGATCCAACCCCAATTTTTAGGTAAAAAATGCACATTTTTAGGATCTAAACTCAATCTTTGGGACAAATCCCACATTTTCTGAGGGAAAATCCACATTTTTAAGGCCAGTTTCCCAATTTTTAGGGCCCAATATCCACTTCTAGGCAAAAATTCCTCATTTTAGGATCAAAACTTGCATTTTTTGCATAAATTCCTCATTTTTAGGGCAAATTTCCCCACTTTTAGGGGAAAAATCCCATTTTAATGCCCTAAGCTTTATTTTTTGGGACACATTCCACAACTTCGAGGCAGAAATCCTCATTTGTAGGATCCGATCTCAGTTTTTAGGGGAAAACATCCCCATTTTTAGGATCTGAACTTTTCTTTTGGGGGGAAAATTCCTGATTTTTAGGACCTGAAGTCCATTTTTAGGGGAAAAAACCCCATGTTTAGAGTCTAAAATTTCATTTTTACGGACAAATTCCCCAATTCTGAGGCAAAATCCCTTGGTTTTTTTGGGAAAAAGGTCCCATTTTTACATCTAAACCTGTATTTTTTGGGAAAACTCCTCATTTTTAGGACAAATTTCCCTATTTTTAGGGATAAATTCTACAATTCTGAGGGAGAATACCCATTTTTAGGCTCCAACCCAAATTTTTAGAGAAAAAACTCAATTTTTAGATCAAAACTTGGATTTTTTGGGAAAATTCCTCATTTTCAGGGCCAATTTCCCCATTTTTAGGTAATAATTGCCTTTTTAGGAAATAGTTCCATTTTTAGGGGAAAAAAAATCCCATTTTTAGGCTATAAACCCCAATTTTGAGGAAAAAATCCCATTTTTGGGCCAATTTCCCCATTTTTTGGGCCAAATTCCACAATTCTGAGGCAAAATCCCCATTTTTAGGATCCAATCCCCATTTTTAGGGGAAAAATTCCAATTTTAGGATCTAACCCCAATTTTGGGGGAAAAAATCCTGCTTTTTAGGAAAATTGCTCATTTTGACGGCAAATTTCCGTATTTTTNTAACCCCAAATTTTGGGGGAAAAAATCCTGGTTTTTAGGAAAATTCCTCATTTTGACAGCAAATTTTCCCATTTTAATGAAAAAGTTCCCATCTTTAGGGTAAAAAAGTCCCATTTTTTGGGAAAATTCCTCATTTTTAGGGCAAGTTTGTGGATTTTTAGGGAAAAATCTAATTTTTAGAGGAAAAACATCCCATTTTTTGGCCCGAATCCCACAATTCTGTAGCAAAATCCCCGTTTTCAGCCTCCGGGGCCCAATTTCCCGGGATCGAATCCCCTTTTTTTAAGCCCCCATCCCACTTTTCCCTGGCGGGATCAGGCCCTGCTTTCCCTGCTCCGAGGGAAACCCTTCGGATCCCTGGATTCCATCATCGTTTACTGCACCCGGAGGGAGGAGACCGAGCGCCTCGCCGCCCTCATCCGCACGCAATTCCAAGGAATTCCGCCCCGTCCCGACCCCGAAACCCCCGCCAAAACCAAGGGAAAAGGTAGGAAAAAATCCGGGAACGACCGGCTCATCCCGGTTTTCCATGGATTCCGCCCCGAACCGTGAATTTCCTGAGGGAACCTCGTGCTTTTTCCTCAGGGGGAGTTCCCGCCTTTTGCTGGGCCGAGGCCTACCACGCCGGGCTCCCGGCCCAGGAGCGCCGGCGGATCCAGCGGCATTTCATGAGCGGCCACGTCCGGGTGCTGGTGGCCACGGTGGCCTTCGGGATGGGCTTGGATAAATCCGACATCCGCGGGATCATCCACTACAACATTCCCAGGAATTTCGAGAGCTACGTGCAGGAGATCGGGAGAGCCGGGCGGGACGGGAAGGCCGCGCGCTGCCACCTCTTCCTGGATCCGGAGGTGAGGGCTTCCCGCCGCAATTCTGGGGGGGATAGCCGCTGGAATTCCGGGTTTGCTGTGGGAAATACGTGAAAATTCTGCGTTTTCTGTGGGAAATCCAGTAAATTTGGAGAGTTTTCCATGAAAAATCCCCCGAAAAATCAAGTTTTTTGTGGGAAATCCACTAAATTGGGAGAGCTTTCTGTGAAAAAATCCATGAAATTTGGAGAGTTTTCCATGAAAAATCCCCCGAAAAATCAAGTTTTTTGTGGGAAATCCACTAAATTTGGGGAGTTTTCCGTGAAAAACCCATAAAATTTGATGAGTTTTCCATGAAAAATCCCCCCAAAAAATCGAGTTTTCTGTGGGAAATCCACAAAATTTGGAGAGTTTTCCATGAAAAATCCCCCCAAAAAATCGAGTTTTCTGTGGGAAATCCACAAAATTTGGAGAGTTTTCCATGAAAAATCCCCCCAAAAAATCGAGTTTTCTGTGGGAAATCCACAAAATTTGGAGAGTTTTCCATGAAAAATCCCCCCAAAAAATCGAGTTTTCTGTGGGAAATCCACAAAATTTGGAGAGTTTTCCATGAAAAATCCCCCCAAAAAATCGAGTTTTCTGTGGGAAATCCACAAAATTTGGAGAGTTTTCCATGAAAAATCCCCCCAAAAAATCGAGTTTTCTGTGGGAAATCCACAAAATTTGGGGAGTTTTCCTTGAAAAACCCCTCAAAAAATCGAGTTTTTTGTAGGAAATCCACTAGATTTGGAGTTTTCCATGGGGTGGAGTAAAAAAAATCGAGTTTTCCATTGGAAATCCACAGAAAATTTTGAGTTTTCTGTGGAAATGCCACAAAAATTTGGAGTTTTCTGTGGGAAATCCACAAAATTTGGAGAGTTTTCCATGAAAAATCCATGAAATTTGGAGAGTTTTCCATGAAAAATCCCCCCAAAAATCGAGTTTTTTGTGGGAAACCCACTAAATTTGGGGAGTTTTCCATGGGAAATAAAAAAAAAAATCGAGTTTTCCATTGGAAATCCACAGAAAATTTTGAGTTTTCTGTGGAAATTCCACCAAAATTTGGAGTTTTCCGTGGGAAATCCACGAAATTTGGAGAGTTTTCCGTGGAAAATCCACTGAAATGTCGAGTTTTCCATGAAAAAAATCCATGAAATTTGGAGAGTTTTCCATCAGGAATCCACCAAAACGTTGCGTTTTCCATGGAAAATTCACAAAAATTTCCAGGATTTCCACAAAAAATCCACAAAAATTTCCAGTTTTACATGAGAAATTCCACAAAAAATTCCAGTTTTCTGCTGAAAATCCACAAAAATTTCAAATTTTCCACAGAAAATGCATTAAAATTTCACATTTTCCATGGGAATTCCACAAAAATTTCGATTTTTTTTCCTTGGTAGATCCGCAAAATTTGGAGAGTTTTCTGTGAAAAATCCTCCAAAAAATTGAGTTTTTTGTGGGAAATCCACAAAAATTTTGAGTTTTCCATTGGAAATCCACTGAAATTTAGAGTTTTCCATTAAAAATCCATTAAAATTCCAAGTTTTCTGTGGGCAAACCACAAAAACTTTGAGTTTTCCATGGCAATTCCACAAAAAATTCCAGTTTTCCATGAAAATTCATGAAATCTGGAGAGTTTTCCACAGGAAATCCACAGAAATTTTGAGTTTTCTGTGGAAATTCCACAAAAAATTTGAGTTTTCCATTAAAAATCCACAAAAACTTTGAGTTTCCCACAACAAATCCACAAAAATTCTGAGTTTTCTGTGGGAAATCCAGAAAATTTTTGAGTTTTCCATAAAAAAGGCACAAAAATTCTGATTATTCTGTGGGAAATCCATG
>VZRQ01002788.1:135687-146740 GCA_013397975.1 Machaerirhynchus nigripectus | reverse complement strand
TGGTTGATGATTGACCAGCCATTTCCATCCCTCAGTAACCTTTTGCTGTGGTGGGTCAGTGGGGCATTCCCTGGCCCTGCTGGCACGGGGCTGGGTGTCCCCATGCTGCCCTTACAGTCTGTCCCTGTCCTGCAGAGGCCTGGCGCAGCTACTTCAACACCTCGGAGGGGCAGCCTCCTCCCAAAATAGCCGGGAAGCCCTCGGCACACCTCACCCTCCGCCCACAGAGCCTGGCTCAGGATGGTGAGTTGGGGAACCCCTCTGGGCACTGCTGGGTCTCCAAGATGGGAACGGGAGAGAGCGAAGGGCTGGGGACCAGGATGGGGGAGGTGCTGGGTGGCCGGGGGGGAGAGGTGTCTCCTGTTCCCTCCGAGACCACCAAGCTCCCCGCTCCGAGCTGGATGACTGGGAAAGAGCCGGGGCCACCCTGTCCCCTCCATCTGACCCTGCCGGGTCGCTCCCCTCAGCGGCTCTCCCTCCCCTCCCGCAGGACGCTCCCCGCGCTTCGGGAACCTGTCGCAGTCGTGCCGCCACGCCATCACGCTCTGGGGGCTGGGCGGCCCGCAGTCCCACGTGCAGAACATGACGTACCGCGCGGGCCGGCTGCGCGTGGAGCAGCCGGGCAAGTACTACGTCTACTCCCAGATCTATTTCCGCTACCGCGGCGCCGGCGCCTCGGGCCCGCAGCTCGTGCAGTGCATCCAGTGGCAGCCGGCCCGCAGCCCGCCCGTGCTGCTGCTCAAGGGCGTGGGCACCAAGTGCTGGGCGCCCGAGGCCGACTACGGGCTCCACGCGCTCTACCAGGGGGGACTCTTCGAGCTGCAGGCCGGCGACGAGCTCTTCGTCTCCGTCTCCTCCTTGGCCATCGACTACAGCGACGCAGCAGCCAGCTACTTCGGGGCCTTCCGGCTCGACCTGTGACACCCCCTCCGCTCCGCCTGTCCCCCGCGGCCCCCGGACACGGCCGATGGCCCGGGGGTGGCACAGGGTCCTTCTCGCTGGGCGCTGTCCCTCGCGGTGAGGGATGAGCCGGGAAGGGCACCGGGAATGCCCGCGGGGACCTGCCGTGCTCGGTGCCACCCGCCAGGTGGGGGGGAGCCGGTGAGCCAGGAAGGGTCTCCGAGGACCTGCAGGGGACACGCAGGAGGGGGGACATGGCAGCCCTGGTGACGCAGCACCTCCCAACCGCTGCCTGCAGCGGGACAGGCACCGGGGCCACGTCTGCCACTGCAAGACAAAGTGTCCCCGTGGCAGGGTGACACCCACGAGTCTGACCCCACCTTGGGCAGGGCTGGGACTGCCGGGACCCGGGGCTGGAAGCACCCCCGGGGCACAGGGCTGGCACCTCTGGGCACAGGATTGACGCCCCTGCGGCACATCTTGGGGATGGGGCAGGTCCAGTGTTGGGCTCTGGAAGGGAACGAAGGAGCTCCAGTTTGGGAGATCAAAGCCTGGAGAGCACCGGCGCTGGCTCCAGGGAGGGCAAAGGGCAGGACCGTGGCACCGGGGCAGTCGCCAGGCCTGGCACCGCACCCCGCACGTGGCACTGGGGCACGTGCTGACCGAGCCAGGCCGCACAGCACCAGGAGCTCGGCACAGCTGCTGCCCAAGAACCTCTTCGCGTGGGGACTTTGTCCCTCCCCAGCCCTCATGGACCGGCGCAGTCCCCGCTTGCTCACATCTCCAGCCCTGGCAATCCCTGCGGGATTCCAGCTCCAGGTGAGCCCAGTGGCCACAGCAGGACCTTGGAGGGACCAAACCAGCCCCGGGGTGGGTTCGGGCAGGGCAGAGCAGGGCCCAGCTGGCTCAGCCCGTGGGCGCTGGGTGGGCACAGCCCCCTTTTCTAAGCACCCCTGTACTCTCTGTGTCCTACCAAGACTGGGGGGGTTTACAGACAGTGGCAGCGTGGGCTGCCACAAGCGGGGGCTCCCGGGAAGGACGGAATAAAGACTTGTACTCCAGCACAGGCCTGGCCCCTCTGCACCCAGGACACAGCCCCGGGCAGGGTGGACACAGAGCCAGGGGCAGCAGTCCCCACATCCCCCACACCCCCAGGTCCTGGGCATTCCCACTCTCCAGCCCCATCTCCTGCAGGCTCCCGATCCCGGGGGGTTGATACAACCCCCACAGGGCACGGTGCCACCCTGGCACCTGCACACGAACATCTGGACCAGCCCCAAATGCAAGGGAAGATTCCCCAGCTCATCCAGAACCTCCAAAAACTCATCCAAAGGCAGAGAATACGGAGAGCACCCTCCTGCAGCCTCCAAAGGGGTGACAGGGCTGATCCCTCCGTGGCAGGGCTGCAGGGCCCCGTTTTCCCAGCCCCCACGGAGGGAGCTGAGCTGAGCCCCGGCTCTGCAGCCCTTGGCCCTGGAGCACGCTGGGCCCTGCCAAAGCAAACAAAGCACTCCAAACCCCTCTGTTCCAAAGCCATCCCTTTTCCTCCGCCTCTCATCCCACCTCCTGCTGTCCCAACCACGCCGGTGACCCACAACGGGGCCCTTGACATCCTCGGGTCTCAAGCATCCCTGGGGAGCAGCGAGCTCATCCCGCCTCTGGCAGCAGCCAGGGGAGCACAAGGCTGAGCCAGCGGCGCTGCGGCTGCAGGAAACGCAGCAGGTGGCTCCAGGATTTCCTTGGAAAGGGATTCGGAAGGGACACGGCCCGACGGGGCCGGCAGAGGCTGCGTTTGCCGAGGAGGAAGCAGGGAAAGCAGCTCGGCGTGCGTGAGCGGAGAGCCGGCCCGGCGCCAGCGGGCACTGGCCCACCCCGCTTTCCTGGAAAGGAGAGGGCCCGTGGGCGGGCGGATGGGAGAGGGAGAGCTCCAGCAGCATCAGGGCAAGGAGCAGCCTCGCCCCGGCTGGGGAGAGCCCGGCAGGCCTGGAACTGCTCCCCGCGAGGAACTGGCACAGGTTACCCCGAGCAGCCTCAGCCCCTGAGGCCCCTCTGCCTCTTCTGTCGTGCTCCCGGTCCTGGTGCTTCCAGGAGAAGGGCTGGACACCCCCAGCCCAGCCAGGGCTGTGCTCCCACCTCAACGAGTGGATGGGCCCCCGCAGGAGAACCCGGCCTGCACAAAACCTGCCCGAGGCACCTGTGCCAACACTGCCAGGCCCAGGATGGGCTCCAGGAAGGAAAGAACCAAGTGTGGAAAGACCTGGGTGAGGACACAGCGCCTTTCCCTGACTGAGGAAACAAAATCTGCTGCGCGAATGGAGCAAAGTGCTGGAGATTCCTCATACAACTTCTCTGTGATTGTTAAAATTGTTTATTAAAAACTGCAACTCACTATTTTACCGTGAGCATTGCTGACAAGTTCACTGTAGCTCCTACTAAAAAGCGAAGCCAGTGGTCCCTAAACCAACCACCCATCCCCACACACAGCCAGCACCTCCCTCGGGCCGGGGAGAGCCACAGGAACAAACACCCGAACCCCCCAAGGCGGGAGCTGCAGCGCAGTGACAGCGACAGCTGCGGAACCTGCCGGCCCTGCCCGAGCCGCCGTGGGCTCAAGGGGGAGAAATTCCCTGGGAGGGTGGGCAGGCCCTGGCACAGGGTGCCCAGAGCAGCTGTGGCTGCCCCTGGATCCCTGGCAGTGCCCAAGGCCAGGCTGGACGGGGCTCGGAGCAGCCTGGGACAGTGGAAGGAGTCCCTGCCATGGCAGGGGTGGAAAGGGATGAGCTTTAAGGTCGCTCCAACCCAAACCATTCTGGAATCCTGTGATTCCCTCCTGCCCTAACCCGGCCTGGGCGGCGGGGCGTGAGTGCAGCACTAACAACATCTCCACAGTGACCTGATTTCCCACGGCCTCGCCGTGTGGATTCAACCCGGGCACAAAGTGCTTCCTGCAGCCGCTGCCAAAGGACCCTCTTATCTCCCCTGCCGAGGAGCTGCTTCACCTCGGCACAGATGCCCAGCCCAGGGCGTGCCCGGCCCCGAGCCTTCGTCTCTAAATAAATCCTGGGGCCAAAAGATTTTTTTTTCCCCTCTTTGTTGTTAAGAACCAGCTCATCGCTACCTCCAAATCTCCATCCCTGCCCAGACACGATCTTGTTTTACTTTCAAGTCCCCAGCCTGGCCCGAGCTCACAGCAGGGAGAGGAAATCCACGCCGAATCCGCGTCAGGGCGGCAGGAAATCATTCCTCGGGGCACTGTAAACAGAGCACACAGAGAGGCAGCGGGCTGTGACCCCGGCGGCGCCCCCCGCTCTGCCCCGGGGCCCCTCCCCAGCCGCCGCTCCCCCCAGGCAGGAATTCAGCCCGAAAAAAGGGGAAACAAAACAGAAACCCCTTTCCTACAAGCACGAAGGGTTCGTGGAGCTGCGGGATGCTCCCCAAAGCCTCGGGAAACATTAAGGCTGGGCGCCGTGAGCGAGCGGAGCGGCGCCGGGGCTGCGCAGGCAGGAGACGCAGCTGGGCCGGTCCCAGGGACCTTCAGAGGCCTTTTGGTGCAATCCCACCCCAGCGGTGCTGCTCCCAGCCCCTCTCCGCGGTCTCCCTGAGACTCCCGAGGAAAGGAAGGGATTTCTCTCCTTTTCCAGGGCCAGCTGTTTTTCCCTGAGCAGCGTCGGGAGCAGCCCCGGGTGCGGCGGAGCCGGAGGCAGCAGCGGGGCCGTTCCCCCCGGTTCCCCCTCGGACTCGGCCCCGCCCGGGGCTCAGTGAGCTGAGCCCGAGGGAAGCGCTGAGCCGGCTCCAGCCCGGCTCACGGGCTTTCCCCTTTTATCCCCCCGCGAGAGGAGCAGGAAAAAATAATTCCACTTTTAAAGGAAATTCCTCATTTTGTGTCCTGTTCAAACCCCTGCGCTACTCCACAGGACCGCGGAATCAGACTGGTTTGGGGTGGGACCCCAAAGATCAGCTCACTGGGAGGCTCAAAGGCGGCTCCCCCCACTCCCATCCTGTCCTTCCAGCATCCCACAGCCAAGTGCATCCAGCCCGCGCCCCAGAGAGCTCCCCAAAATCGTGTGCCCTAAACAGAATATTGCAAACCCCCTCCCGGTCCTTCCGGGCCACTCATCCAGGGGATGGGACCTCTCCAGCCCTGTCCTGCATCCCATCCGCCTGCTGGAGCGAATCACGGGGCTCCTCCTGCACCGAAGCAATGGAAGAGCAGAACTGGACGGGGAAAGTCCCTTCTCGGGAGCTGCTTGGCACCGCGAGGACCCGAAATCCCGCCCGCATCAAAGTGAGCCTCCCTGGAGCCTACCCCTGCTGGGCTTTTCCTGCCGTTCCCACTCTCACCCTCCCAGCCAGGACTTTCCCCAGGACACCTCTGCCACTGCAAACACAATCCATGGGACACACGCAGCAGCAGCTGAGAGCCAGGAGCTGCCGGGCAGGTGTTTCCTGCCCCGGGCTCCCATTCCCAGACCGCAGAGCAGCTGCATTCCCTGTGACAGCTGCTCCCTGCCCTCCCGCTTCCCCGGGAGCAGCTGGGATGAGCCACCAGGCAGCTGGGACGTTCCATCTGGGATAACCCCGCACACGGGTTTCCCTTTTGGCACCTTACCTTCGCACCGGGCTGCTGCAGCCTTCCCCCGAGGAGAGGAATCCGCTCGTGGATCACGGATCTAACTGAAGCAGGACCACATTTCTCAAGCTGGGACCCTCCTGAGGATGGGTAAGGTGAGGAGAAAAACAGAAAAGCTTTGTGTTCTTGCTATCCCGGGTGTGCCACAGGGAAGAGAAGCCAGCATGTACAGGACAGGCATTCCCAGGAAGGGGACTGGGAGAAGGAAGCTTCTTCCCTGGACTCAGCCCCAGATCCCAGGAGCATCCATCTGCCCTCTAGGCAGAACAAAAAAAGGCATTTAAAGGCAAAGCTGGGCTGGCACGGGCTGAGGCAGCACACGAAGAATTCCAACCATCTCCTGCTGCACAAAACCACCACAGACCAGTCCAGGCATTTATTTTCCCAGCAGAAGGAGCTGGATCCGTCGGTGACATCTCGGGTTGAGGCAGCTTTGAGCTGTACAAAGATTGAGAGGTCAGGTGGAAGCAGCAGAGCAGGGACTGGCTGCTGGATGGCTTTGGAAGATGAAGAATCTGGTTTTTGCTCCTTGGAAAGATGAGGGATTTGTTTGTATCAGAGATTTTGAGGGACCCAGCCAAGTCCAGCCAGGAGCCCCCAGTCCCCAAGGACAGTGAAACAGCTGAGGCCAGGACGAGCAGCATCAGCCTCCCAAGGCACCCAGACACCTCCCGAATCCCAGTAAACGGGCACAGTTTTATTAACAGGAAAACCACTTGGTCAGGGCTGGGACGGGGCCTGAGGAGCACCGAGGGCCGTGGGAGGTGGGTGGGAAGGGTTCCTTGCATAGCTCCTGGCCAGAGGAGACCCGGAGCAGAGCCACGCTGGGAATCCTCCGGCCGGGATCCGGGGAGAGGAGGGAGCAGGGAACAGCGTCCGTGTCCTGGGCACGGGGCTCTGCAGCCCGACAGGGCGAGCAGGAGCCACCGGGCAGTGCCCAGCCCAGGCACGGGGCTCTGCAGCCCAACAGGGCGAGCAGGAGGCACCGGGCAGTGCCCAGCCCAGGCACGGGGCTCTGCAGGGCGAGCAGGAGCCACCGGGCAGTGCCCAGCCCAGGCACGGGGCTCTGCAGGGCGAGCAGGAGCCACCGGGCAGTGCCCAGCCCAGGCACGGGGCTCTGCAGGGCGAGCAGGAGCCACCGGGCAGTGCCCAGCCCAGGCACGGGGCTCTGCAGGGCGAGCAGGAGCCACTGGGCAGTGCCCAGCACGTCGGGGCCTGGGGAAGGGCCGGAGCTTCGGGCTCCGCCTCCGGGGTTTTAGCGATGTGCTCAGGGGAAATCAAGAAGGAATCCTTGGGCACGGGTCTGAGAAAGGGAGCAGGATGGGAAGACACCTGTGAACTCTTCCTGCCTCCTCCTCGGGGTTCTCCTGACAAGGCAGCGGCAGAGTAATTAATGCATTCACTAATGAATCAAAACCAGCATCTTCCCAATCAGAAACTGGGCCCAAGTTTAAGGAGATCTGATCTGGGGGGGGGGCTGGTTTAGGGTTTTTTCTTTCCTTCTTTCACCCAAGCAGCCTCAGCCGGCCACATTTTGTTTTTCTCTCCCCTATTTTGGCTTCACAAGTTGTGATTCTTCCCAAGTGGCCAACTGGGAATACACCACCCTGAGCCCAGCCCCGGCCCTCTGCCACCACCTGAACACTGTGCAAAACCATCCTGATCCTTCCACACCTCTGCAAGTGCACAAACACCTTGGCTTTTCCTCCCCACCATCCTAACAGCAGTTCCAGCAAAAGAAGAGGAGGAAATACAATTCTCTAACGCTTTGCTTTTACTCCTTCATGGAATCTTTCCAATGCAACTTCACAAAAGCAACGTAAATAAAGTCTCTTTTTTTTTTTCTTCTAAAAAGAAGATCATGTTCCACAGATTCCATAGTGCAATTGGTTATCTGGTAGAAAACAAAAAATATCTTCAGCTCCACGGAGGAAAACGCTGGAAACAGTTCCATGGTCTCAATAAAAATAGGAAAGTCTACCCAGGATGGGCTAGAAAGTTCTAGGTGGGTGGGACACACAATCCCTACAGTCTGCCTCTAGTTGAAGAGGATGGAGTTGGGGTCCTGGTTGGCCATCTGTGCAATGTGCTTTAGTACATCCTTTTTGGTAATGATCCCCAGCAGCTTCCTGGAAAACAAAACACATTTTTAGTGCACCAACCCCCTCAGGAGGGACCCTGGCAGGGCCTTTGGGCCCCCTGCAGGCACTGAAGAGTCTTTCGGGATTCAAAGTGGCAGCCCACAGAAAGCACCACGCCCTCTGAGGGCGGTGAAACACCGGCCCAGGCTCCACATCCCCGGGCAGGCTGGGCAGGGCTTGGAGCCGGGCTGCCACCGCCGCCTGTGCCAGGCAGACCCGCCCCAGCCCCCGCCCCAGAGGGCTCCCGGTGCCGTGCCCTTCGCCCTGCAGCAGAGGAGCTCCTGACCCCGGGCCCCCAGGCTCTCACCCGTTGTGAGTGACCAGGCACTGGCGCAGCCCCAGCTTGCGGAAGATGTCCACCACGATCTCCATGGGCGTCTCGTCCGTCACCGTGAAGGGACTGAGGTCCAGGATGCTCCTGAGTTTCAGCACGGACGGGGAGCTCGGTGGCAGGGGCGGGCAGTAGTCAGTGAAGCAAATCACTGAGGTGCTCACGATCCCATCCTGCTTCTTCCGGGCGTTTTCTGCAAGGTAAGTACCTGATTAAATACCAGCACTGCTCTCCTTTCCCAAGCAGGAGAGCACTCCCTCTCCCCAGCTCACATTCAATGGCCTTAAAAGCCCTTTCCTTCCCTTCACCAGAGCTGTTCCCACCCAAGGAGGGTGTGATGGGTTTCTAGCCTTTCTTCTAAGAGAATCATGGAATCATTAAGGTTGGAAGAGACATTTATGACCATCAAGTCCAACTGTCCAGCAGCACCACCATGGTCACCACTGAGCCATGTCCTCAAGTGCCACATCCACGTGTTTCCTCAACACTTCCAGGGATGGGGACTCCACCACCGCCCTGGGCAGCCGTGCCAGGGCTGGACAGCCCTTTCCACGAAAAAATTCTCCCCACTATCCAACCTAAACCTCACCTGGCACAACTTCAGGTCCTGTCCTGTCACTCGTTACCTGGCAGAGCCTCCAGCATCTCCAAAGTTCCAGCACAGGGGCAGGATCAGCACATCAGCTCTGCCCAAAGCCGAAGCTGTTGCACCTCACTGTGCTCTGGCCAGCTAAATGCAAGTTCTGGACAAATTTTAACTGCCCAGTTTTTATAGGAGGAGGTAAATAAAATGCTTTGTACTTTCATGAGTCACTGATTTGGGTCCCATGCAGAGCAGTTAAAGGACTATTTCCAAGCACTTAACAACTGGCACAGGCTCCGTGGACGTCATCGGGGTCAGGAGTGGAAAACAAGTCAAGTACTGGCCATGCCTCAGACTCCACAGCAGTGCACACACAGGTCCTGCAGGTACCTGCCACGCTGCAATCTGATACCAGCATTCCCAGACTTCCTGGCAAGGGGCAGGTTGGCAGCCTAAATATCCTGGATATTCAGAATACTTCAGAATATTTGGGATATTTGATCATGAAAACCCAAATCCCACCCCGTGCCTCACCGTGCACAGCTTGGGGACGGGACCACTCTTGATGAATCCCTGGGGATTCCAAGGTGCAGGAACTCATGGTGGTACCACAGAAGGCAGGCAATGCATACGATATCCTAAGGCACTTGTTCCTGGATTTTATTCCGTATCATCCCAGGCAACCAGTGACAGGACAAGGGGACACAGCCTTAAGATGTGCCAGGGGAGGGGCAGGTTGGACATCGGGAGGGATTTCTTCACAGGGAAGCTTGCTAACACTGGAAGGGGCTGCCCAGGGAGGTGTGGAGTCCCCATCCCTGGAGGTGTCCAAGGAACACCTGGACGTGGCACTCAGGGCTCTGGGCTGGTGACACGATGAGGATCAGGCTGGACTTGATGGTCTTGGAGGGCTTTTCCAACCTCGGTGATCCCATGGTCCTGCGACCAGCCACCCTGTCCTTCACATCCACATCCTTGGAGGCAGAGCCCACGCTGCTCAGGGACGCAGCAGCTGGCCCAGCCCCCAGCACCGGGGGTGTGAACTGCTCGGGTCAGCGACAGCTGGCATTAATGACAGCACAGCCACCCGGGCGGTGCCACCTCTTACCGATGGAGATGATGAGGTCTCTCCTGAGGACAAACCCGACCAGGCGCTGGGACGCGCGGGACACCACCACGGGGTAGCCGCTGTAGGTGGTTTTGGAGATGATGGTCTCCACGTCCTCCACGGTCATGCTGTCCTGCGTGATGACCGTCAGGGGAGGGTCGTTCTTGCGCGGCCGCATCACGTCCATGGCCCGCGTCTTGTGCGAGAACTCCTCCTTGGCCTCCAGGAAGGGGTACCCGTTCAGGCGGATGTGGGCGTCGTAGATGCCCTCCCGGCCGATGGCGTCGGCCACCCACTTGCTGGTCATGGCCGCGGCCATCAGGGGCACGATGTACTCCAGCCCCCCGGTGAGCTCGAACATGATGACCACCAGCGACACGGTCATGCGGGTCACCCCCCCTGCCAACACAGCGCGCGGCCCGGGTCATCCTGGGGCCCTGTCACGCCAGTCCCCGCCTCTGGAGAGGGGCTGCTGCACCAAACGCCACCGGAGCAGCACTGAAACCTCTGTCCCTGCCACAGCACCAGGCCCTGGCACGGAGCTCGAGGTCTCTGCGCCGTTTTGTCTCGGCACGTTCCAATAATGCTTTTGAGGTTCGGGCCCCAAAGCTACTCCCAAGTATTTTACAGGAGTTTTGCTCCAGTGCCCATTCCCTAAAGGGGCACAGACCCTTCAGTGCTGCCCAGCAGCAAACAGAACCATTAACGAAGTCAAAGCGCATTTATCTTCCATCAATTACATGCAAACAATCCCAGAAGGGTCTGGGTTTAAAGGAACCTTCAAGTCTATCTCATTCCAACCCCTGCCACGGGCAAGGACATCTTTCACCGCACTGGGTTGCTCCAACAAGGTGTATCCCCTCCAAAAAGGCTGAAGATGGGGTTTGGTGGCATATTTTTAGAGGAGAGTTTCTCCTGATAAAGTAGCCCCTTAGGAGTTAAAAGTATTATTCCATGGATGAGGGGACTGGGAATTGTGAAAGTGAAGTTCAGTCACATGTACCCAGTCTCTCCAACTTGGCCAAGAGGAAAAAGTGTGACCAAAAAACAGAGCACTTAAAAGCAGAATTGCATCACAAGATTTAAGGCCAGAACGGGAAGTAAAATGAATTAAAACCCACGGGAAAATTGAAGTCCCTGGGCAGCCTCAACTGTTCTGTCACTCAGGAGCTCCCCACTGCATCCCCTGCCGTGCCCAGCACCAGGCTGGGGATGGCAGAGGAGCACCACCAGGACAAGGAACACCTGGCACGTTCTACTGCAGCGTTTCCTGGGGCTCTTGAGGTGACACCAGCTCTGATGGCCGGCCACAACCACGGCTCCTCAGCCACAGAATGGCTACGGCGTGGAACGAGATCAT
>VZRQ01002788.1:125285-135581 GCA_013397975.1 Machaerirhynchus nigripectus | reverse complement strand
AGGCAGGCGGCGGCGCCCACCATGGCGTAGAGGCCGGGGGTGATGCAGTCGGCCCCCTGGCTGCACCAGCCGCTGAAGATGGCCCAGTCGTGGTGGTAGAAGGCCAGCTGCTCCACGGCCACCCCCAGCAGCCGGCCCGCGATGGCCCCCACGGCCATGCTGGGGATGAACAGCCCCGAGGGCACCTGTGGGAACACGGCTCAGTCAGCACCAGGGCCCTGGCTCACAGGGGGGATGGAACCTCCAACCAGAGGGAGGCAGAGGCTTTGCTGGAGCTCAGCTGGAAGGGACATTTTAGAAGTCACCTAGTCCAACCCTCCTGCAGTGAGCTGGGACTTAAAATCTGTCCATCAGCTCCATCCACTGCAGGACAGCTCACACCTGGGAACTACACCTGCAGCTCCAGAGGCTGCACCAAACAACTTCCAAAGCATCTGAGCAAGGAACAGCTCCAGTTATGCATTTACAAATTAGGACACTGATTGCTTTGCCATTAGCTGTTGCATCTAAATCACATATTTATCAAAAAAGCTTGAGGCAGGGCAATTTAGGAGCATTCTGTGTCTGAAAAACAGGATGTGGAGCCCTGAAGCACCAGTTTGGTGACTGCATTTGGTGCCCACACTCAGGCTGGAGGGTTTCTACTGCCCTCAGGTACAGAGCAGCAGGACAAACAACTGCAGTCTGTCCCCTTCTGACAGAGCCTGGGGGACCACGTGTCTGGTTAGGGAGGACACAAAACTCTGAGGGCCCTGCAGAGCGTGGGAAGAACATGAGCTCCTTTACAGGCAACCCTCACCTTCATGCCAAAGGTGAAGATGGTGATGAAGACCTTCATGATGAGGGCCAGGGCCAGCTGCCACATGGCCGTGTACACGCCGGGGCCGGCGGCGCGGTCGGGCAGATCGTCCCCCTTGGTGCTGTTGAAATCATTCACGTACTCGCAGAGCTGGGACGAGTCCAAAATCCCACAGTCGTTGAAGAGCTCCGAAATCAGCTCGCTGGTGCTCATCCTGGTGTACTCGTTGGGGAAGGCCAGGATGGCCGTGATGGCCGTCACCACGAACACCTCCAGCACCGGGTACTTGCCCAGCCGCGTCGTCTTGCGCCGCCGGCACCAGGCGATGTTGCTGCGGATGAAGAAAGCTCCCCAGAGCCCGCCAAATATTCCCAGCAGGATGAAGGGCACCAGCTCCAGCAGATGCCATGGCATGTGGAACTCCACGTAGAAGAGCACGAGGCGGCTGTTGCCGAAGGGGTTGATGGAGCGCAGGGTGAAGGCGGCGACCAGCGCGGCGAAGAAGGAGCGCCAGAGGGTCTTCAGGGGGAAGTAGTAGCTCACCTGAAAGGGAGAGCAAAGCACCTTTGGTCACTGCAACGCTTTGTACGACCCCACTGCAGGGAGCAAAGCCAGGACAGAGATCCACGTGCTCATCCCCTGCTCTCCAGCCAAGTCCCCCAGGCGTGGTCTGGAGCTCCGGTGCAATGAGGATTGCAGCGGGATGGGCCCCGGCCTGCAGCAGGTGCACGTGCCCTCTGTGATCCCTGGAGCGACTCACTCGGGTAATAAAAGCTGTTACACATCAGCCATGAGCTGAATTCAGAGAATTCTGTGGCTCTGCAAGGTCCAAAGTACCAAACAGCAGCGTCTGCCATCACTGCCACCAACTACTGCTCAGCTGAGCAAATCCATCCCTGCCCTCCTCTGAAATCCATCCCAGCCTTCCTCTGAAATCCATCCTGGTACTCCCCTGAGCTATGATCCTTTCACGTCTAGCTCAACGGATTAAGGATTGGGTGGTCCTTGGGAAGAAAAGAGGATTGATAAACCAGAGAAGTCTGTTCCCAGGTGCCCTGGGACACAGCTGTCAGGAGAGTGGACAAGGGAAAATGGCCTCAAGCTGTGCCAGGGGAGGTTCAGGCTGGACATGAGGAGGAATTTCTCCATGGGCTGTGTTTAAGGTCTGCTCTAAAGCAGCATTCCAAGGTTACCTCCTCCAGGCTGAAGAGCACTCCTCCGATGGGAGCCCCGAAAGCCACGGACACGCCGGCGGCAGCCGCTGCTGACAGCACCTGAGGGACACACAGAGGCACTCAGACTGCTCAGCCTCCCAACCATCCCCTCCTCTGGTTTGTCTTCACCTCAATTTGTACAACATTTATCTGCAGCGCACTCAGCCAGGTCTGACCCGCTTTAGGACAGCGGGGAAAAGGTGGAGTGAGCCAATTCCCTGAGGAGGAGCTCCAAAAAAAAATCAGCGTCAGCATTTCAACAGTCCCAGCACCAAACCAGCAACGGGGCAAAGCTGGCAAACGGGGCACGGGGCAAAGCTGGCAGCTTCCTCTGCTGTTCCACGTGCTCCACCCCAGGTAAGGCAGCAGCACAACACAAGGGCAGCAATCCCACCTCCCACAGCACCCCGACTTCTCCCATCCCACACTCCCCCTGCGGCCCAGCCGTGTCCACGGTGTAACTGGAGGTGCTGAGGGGCCCCCCAAACCCTGCCAGCCCACCCAGGAGGTCCTGCCAGGTTTGGCTCAGCAGAAGGTAAATTGGCCAACACTGGCACACCGGAACACGCCAAAACAGAACCATTTACCCCAAAACAGGAGCACTCACCCTCACCCCCGAGCCCCAGCCCCGCTCGCCCTCCCCGGGCTGGCGTCCCCACGCACCTCCCTGCGCTTGGCCTCGTTCTTGCGGTACTTGGTGAAGAGGTGGCACAGGATGTTCCCACAGCAGCAGGCGACGTGGACCAGGGGCCCCTCCTTGCCCAGGCTCAGCCCCGAGGACACGGCCAGCACGAGGGTGATGGTTTTGATGACCAGCGTCCACTTGCCCAGGTAGCCTCTAATGATGAAACCACTTAAGATAGTTTTGATCTGGAAGTCAAGCACACAAAGCTCTACAGGCTTTCATTCAAGCCCTGGTCAGATTTACTGGGTGTTCCCAATCCTGCCCTTCCCTACAGCTTTCAGAGTCCCCCTGAGCTATCAAAAGCGAGAGAGTCCATAAAAATCTCTCTCCATGCAGAGGCAGAAGCAGCCACTGAGTCCTTCCCTCGGGGCCACTATCTCTGGAGGAGGAACACCCAAGCAGTGCCTCCTGCAGCAATGCCAAAACATCTGATTTCTCAAGGGACTGCATGGAGACTTTAGTATCAGACATGTTTCAGGAGCAGCTTGGAGAAACACCTACATATTGAGCCATCATCTGAAGTGGGAGAAATTATTCCAGAACATGCATGTGTGAATTCTGGATGGCAGATCCCCAGCCCCCCTGAAAAACAACCCTCTCTCGTTCTCACTCACCTCTGGGATCCCTGAGCCACAGGCATAGGGAGCAAAGCCCTTCACAAGGAGCACAGCAAGGAGGGAGAACATCAAGGCCCAGATAACGTACATGAAGTAGTTGAGGATATAGGCAAAGGCCCCCTGAAACATGGAGAAAATTGCCCAAATCAGATGGTTTCAACTGAAACCACAGCAAAGCTGGGCACTGAAGTGAGCACAGGGAATGAGCAAGTCATCCCACAGAGCTATCAGCTAGAAATGGAGACACCTGCCCCGAGCCTGAGGTGTCAAGGACAAGTTCCATTCGCTGGGTTACCAATCATGGCATTCCCCAAAATGTTCATGGGCAACACACCCTCCTGGGCACGCCAGGGACACACTGCACCTGTAAATGGGGCAGAGTTTTGCCTCCCCACATCCCCTCCAAGGACAACACCCAAATAAGTTGTTTATTGACAGCCCTTGAGGACCCCAATGATGAACCACTGAACCACCCAGAGCTTGGACTCCTGGCACCTACATCCACATAACCCCAGGGGTGATACAGGCTGGGCAAACAGGGAATTCAGCAGCAAAACCAGTTCCAGGCACACATCACCTCTCCATGGCCAAGGATCAGCTGGGACCAGCTCTTCCACTCGGGACACTTGTCCCTGTCGGTGAAGGTGGTGTTGGATTTCCAGCAGCAGTGCTCGTGGTTGAACCAGAACCCTGCCAAACACACTCCTTCCTTCAGATCCGTCATCCAGTGGGCAGAGATGTCGATCAGACCTGCCAAGGAACCTAGTTTAAAGGGAAAAAACCCCAAATAATTTAATGGGCATCTTGTGCAGACTCAAACACCTGAAGGTCACGGTCTGCCCCACCAATTTCTGAGTCAGCTCCCAACACACAGAGCAGTGTGGTGCTTCTGCCTACAACTCACTTTTATTCTGTGGAGAGCTAAATGAGAGGATTTGCCTAATTTTGGAATAATTTCAATATATTGAAAAGAGCAGGTCAGGAAATGGAGCATGGCTGATGATCTTTCAGCTGCTGAGTGTGTTCAAACCCCCCCTGCATCACCAGCAATTAATCCTTCTCAGTAACTGTTTGTTAAATACAGCACAGCAGCACTGAGGGCAGGCAGGGATGCCCCACGTTCCTGGGGGACTCAGACAAAATGTGTCACTGGGATGCAGGAGCTGCACCAGCAACACCGACACTGTGACAGGAATAACTCTGAATTTGGAGAAAACATTCCCAGCCCTAATTTAAAAAAAGGAAAATAAAGGAGGGGAAAGCTACGGCTGTGCCAAGTAAAACAAGGCAAGCAGAGCCAGCACAGAAGGGCAGTCAGGTTTTAGGAGGAATCCTCAAGTCACTTTTGTTAATAACTCCTCCAACCCCAAAACCCCCACACCAAGGCAGAGGGCAGGGACCTCTGATCCGCAGCAGCAAGTGGAGCACAAGCTCCAGAGGCTGCAATAAACATGCAGCAAATCCCCCAGTTAATGACCAATGGGCCAGCAGCCTTCCTGGGTAAACATTAACAGAGGATTTCACTCCATCCCTCGTGACAGATGCTTGCTGCTTCCTGTCGGGAAGATTTGTATCCAAGTGATTTATTCCTGCTGCTCTGGGCCCAAGGGAGCAGGAAAGGTCTCAGCCAGCTCAGTTCTGAAAGACACCTGATTTCCAAGCAACACCTCTCACTTTTTCTATCTAAGTATAGAAGGAAGAACCCCAAAAACCAGAAACTCCTGCTGGCAGCCCCTGGCATTAACCCCTTCAGTACCCACGAGGAGCGTTCGGCACAGACATTCCCAGCATTGTGATCAGCTCACAATGAACCTTTTTTATTTATTTCAGACTTCTGTACCAGCAGCAGACCCAGAGCAGTGTCCTGGACACCTCTCAGCCTCACTTTTGTATTTTGGTCTTGCACAAACACAGCCTCAAAGCACTTAAAAATAATTCCCTGTGAATTACAAGGCAGCAGCAGGGCCCTTGGTGTTCTCACTCCAAAATTCTGCTGCTCCAGGGACCTGCCAGGCCTTGGGGAGGAATGGATCCTGATGCTGCAGTGCAGGAATTAGCTTTACCTGGAGGTTTGCTCTCACCTGCCAACAAACCAATGAGGAGCATCAACAGCCAGCCAGAGAAGGCGTCGCTCACGCTGTGCAGCAGTGCCCAGGTGGACTCTTTGCTCCTGTTGGTGATCTGGGAAAGGGTTTGCAGAAAGAAACAAAAATCCATGAGGACTCCGACCCACCATGGTGTAAATGCTCTAAAACTACTTGGTGACACTGACACTCTGCTTTGAGGGGAAAGGGAAAAAGCATCTGACAGTGGCCGCTCCTACAGCTGGTGCAGCACCGGGTGGGAGGTGCAGGAGGATGGATCAAGGAATCCCAGAATGGGATGGGTGGGAAGGGACCTTAAAGATCACCCAGTCATGGGTAGGGACACGTTCCACGGTCCCAGGCTGCTCCACCTGGCCTGGAACACTTGCAGGGATGGGGCAGCCACAGCTGCTCTGGGAGCCTGTGCCAGAGGCCCAAGGACACGGACACGAAGGGTTTGCAGATTTAATGCCAGCAGAGGAATGGTCCAGCTGGGAAGCGGGCACTGGTGGCACTGGGAAGTGGGACTCAGCCTTGTCCCAGATGCCCCAGGATGGCTGAGGGCTGTCAGTCTCACTGCTCCCGACAGGAGGACAAAGGGTGACAGAACAGCCATTGTGTGCCCGCCTGCCTCTCCCAAGGGAAACATTCCAGTTCCCACTATTATTCCCAGATAAAAGGGACATTGATGGGCACAGCTAACACCCAGTAAACGAGGAATACATGCAGTAAGAATCCTTCCTGCCTGGATGAGCGTTGGTTGGGTTTTTCTCTGGAATTTTGTCTTCCAAATGCAACACCGATCCCAGCAGCACTGCTGCGGAATCCTGGACGGGCTGGGGTGGGGGCCTAAAGTACTTCCTTTGGAATTCTTTTCCCTGGACCAATCCTACACATCTTTGGACAGTCCTGAATTCTGCCTTGACCTGATTTGACCTCTCCTATGGAGACAGGCTGGGGTGCTCACCTGGAGAAGAGAAGCTCTGGGGAGACCTCAGAGCCCCTTCCAGAGCCTCTTCCAGAGCCTAAAGGAGACCTGGAGAGGGACTTTGGACAAGGGGAATGGCTTCCCACTGCCAGAGGGCAGGGATAAATGGGATATTGGGAAGGAATTGTTCCCTGGGAGGGTGGGGAGGCCCTGGCACAGGGTGCCCAGAGCTGTGCCTGCCCCTGGATCCCTGGCAGTGTCCCAGGCTGGACACGGCTTGGAGCAGCCTGGGATAGAGGAAGGTGTCCCTGCCCATGGCAGGAGGTGGAATGGGATGGGCTTTAAGGTCCCTCCCAACCCAAACCACTCCCTGATGCTGTGACCTCTGCAGACAGGAAACTGCTCATCCTGCCCCAGGCTGGTGGCCACCACCTTTGTCCCCCCACCTGTGCCTGGAGACACACCCGTGACAAGGCTGTGGGGTTTGGACTCTGAACCCACAGACAGGAGCAGTTTGTGGGCAGGAGGCAGAGGGACACGGGGCCCCTTGGCTGGATCTGCACTCGCCCAGATTGGGGCATTATATTTATTTCTTGTGTTTGTGCACACTGTGAGCAGGGTCTGTGTTCTGTCTGGGCTCTGTCACTAACACACGAGTGGTTTTGTGACGCCCAGGGAAAAAACTAACAATCAAAGGCTATTTTGGCAAACAAATAGACAAGCTGAGTTCAGTCATCACCCTCCAAGAGCGCTGCCAGCGAGGCAGGAGCAGGCTGGGGACATGGGTATTTCAGCTAAAGCCCCCTCTACGTTCTGAGCAGATTCCTTTAATTGCAGAGCGGTGAAGTCCTGGGAAGGAATTCTGCAAGAATTGCACTCAGTCTTCTCCAACAAAAAAATCCCAACAGAAAGAGCACCATTCACCAGTGCAACTGTGAGAGCAGGAAACCAGGCTGGTTTTGTGCTCCAAAACCCCCATTTCAAATAAAGCAAAGCCTTCACAAGAGAAGCAGCAACCAATAAACTGCAGCACGCTGGATTCAGAGCTCCTTTTCCTCAAACTGAACTCTCAGCTCCCATCCTGAGGGCCACCCCTCCATCCCGGTGTCTCCAGGAAGTGCCTCCCTACCCCAGCAAGGGTCACACGTTCATTATCCTGCACTCAGAGCCAGCAAAAAGGAGGAGCAGGAATTTTTACCTCCCTGTGCCTGTCCCGGTCCCTGGACTTCTCTCGCACCCAGTCTATCGTGTTGAAGTCTTCGTAGGTGCCCACGCCAGGAAGAGGCTCCTCCAGGAAATCCATCATGGTGCTCGTGCCGTTCATCCCTCCTCCATTATACGAGGAAAAGCCTGGTGGGGGAGGAAGGGGGGAAATTCAGCATTTCTTAGTTTTTCCTCTTTTTATAAAAAACCAGAACTCATTTAGGAGGAAAACCAGAGCTTTCAGTGGAAATAAAGAGGCACTGAGGTGCTCCCTGAGCTGAGTAGCACAGGCACACGTTCCCAGGTGATCTGTGCCAGGCACACCCTTCCCAGCTTCAGCAGGTCACCTGGAGACAGGGCTGTTCAGCACCCAGTAAATCACCACCAGCACCTAGATGGTGACTTTTCCCTAAATCCAGGACTTGCCACGAGGATATTTTGCCATTTGAGGCAAGCAGATGGGAGGGGAGAAAAGGAATATTTAGGACTTCCAACAGAGCTGAAGGGTATCCCAGTTGGATGTGGCAAGGATGAGAGCAGGATGGGCAGGAAGGCATGGATGGGAGCAGGGAAACAGGGAAAGCAGAGCATCCAGTGGGGCCTGGAAAGCAGAAAGTGGTACCAAATGGGGGCTGGGGAAAACACCGAACTGGGACTTGCAGCCTCCCTTGGGTGAGAACTCAGCCAAACCACCGGGCCTCCCGTTTAACCTGCTACAGCCCACGGAAAATGTTGCTCAGCTTGGGTGTACATTCCCAAAATTCTGGCTCTGGAAGACACTAAGTGTTTGCAGTCACCCAGAGGGAAAAACAGAAGAGCAAAAACCAAAATCCAGTCAAAGCTGGAAGGTGGGGGGAAGAGGAGGGTTTAAAGTCCCAGGCAGAAGGATAATGGCTGACACTTGAGCATATTTAGCTTGCAGATATCACGGGGGCAAAGGTGTCTCCAGATGGGAAAAGTAAGGAATTCAAGGAGCTGCCCTCTGCCCCACCGTCTGAGGCAGGAAGGGAAAAGAGCTGTGAAGTCTTCCCAAGCCCATCTCCCAGATTGCCACAGCTGCAGGAAAACAAGATGAGTCATGTACAGAACTGACAACCACCACAAAATAACCCACTTAGAACAGCTCCTCGCTTCACTTGGGACAAAAAAAAGGTGGAGCTCTCCAGAGCTCTTCCAAATGCTGAGTGCACAGTGAGCCCCAGCTGCACTGGGAGGAAAATGGGGCACGTTTTCTGTGAGGAATCCCTGGTTTTAACAGCATTTTCAGACCAGAAGCTTGGAAATACAAAATTAGTATCAAGGCTTCCAGAGATTTCCCCAGTAAAATACCCCCACTGGAAATCCTAGATGCTGTTCCCTAAATCTGAGGGATCAGCACCTCCTTGAATAAACCATCCTGACCACAACATGAGCAGGTGGAGCACGGGGAGCACCGAGGTGCCTGGAGCTCCTCCTGCCTCGGGGCTGGTGCTGCTCCAAGGACACGAGAGCTACCTGGCACAGGCATCCAGGGAACAAACAGAGGCCTCACCCCGCTCACCTGAGCAAGTCCCACCTGCAGCCCAGAGCAGGAGCTGGGTTTGTTCCCCCAGGAATGGCCACCTCTCCCAGAAGCACCCCAGTCATTCCTGTCTCCTGCACACAGCAGGCTCTCACTGGTTACTCCTTTCTTTTTTGGCCTATCTACCATAATCTTTCCTAAAGATAAAAGATACAGCTGCCCTGAAGAAAAGGATTAATGAAGGAGAGTTAAACCAAGCTAACAGAACACCCTGAGAAGCATTTGCTGCAAGAAGATGAGATCAGGCACATTCCATGCTCACTCTCCTGGAATAACTGCTCAGACCAGCGACTTTGAGCTGTCCTGGGAACGCTCTCCCAGCTCAAAGCTTGCCACGGAGCACAGGACCCAGACCCCACAAAGCAAGCACAGAGCTGCAGTGACAGAGGGGCTGCGAGCCCTGGCACCCCCAGCAAGACCCTGATGGCACCTGCAGTCCCCAGGCACAGCCCCAGTGATCCCACGGGCAGTGGGATGGGCTGGTCCCGCTCCACACCAGGCAGGTGCAGTTTGGAGCCTGATCCTGCTCTCCAGGATCCCTGCTCAGCCCAGCCTGCTCTCCTCCAGCACCAGGATTTCTATTCCCAAAGGAGAATCCCGAGGTCTCCAGCTGCACAAAACTGTTCATTTGACAGATGATAATGAGAAAACATCTTTATATTTTTTTCCAGCGGTAATCCAGAACTATAAAATGGCTGACAGCCATAAATATTTATAAAGATCATATTTCCTGCCTCAGCTTGCTGCAAATCAAAGATCTGAGGATTCCCAGCTAGGAATAAAGGAGGAAACTGAGCTTGGTGGTGCCCTGCCAAAACACATCCAAGGGGATTGCACAGATCTCCCCGTTTGTAAGGTCCAGATCTCCAAACCAAATTCAATGCCAGACACAGAGAGTGAAAAGTGCCCCTGTTACAGCTCGTTTCAAACAGATTTCTCAGCGTTTTGATCACTCCCCAGAAGGGGTCAATTAATGCTCCATTCAGACTCTGCCGGGCTTAGGAAATCCAGGCTGCACCGGGTGAGGTTCCAGCCTGTGCCGTGAGCCACCCCGCAAAGCCACAGTGCTTGCTGAGTGTCCTGCCACGGGACAGCCAGGGCACCCGGGGAGCCCCACCGCTGCTCCCTGCCCAGCACAGCCCAGCACTGCCCAGCACTGCCCAGCACAGCCCAGCACAGCCCAGCCCAGCACAGCCCAGCACAGC
>VZRQ01002788.1:113670-124640 GCA_013397975.1 Machaerirhynchus nigripectus | reverse complement strand
GGGACACTGCCACCAGGGCCAGCCCTGCTCCTAACAGGGGACACTGCCACCAGGGCCAGCCCTGCTCCTGCCAGGGGACACTGCCACCAGGGCCAGCCCTGCTCCTAACAGGGGACACTGCCACCAGGGCCAGCCCCGCACCTGCCACGGGACACTGCCACCAGGGCCAGCACTGCTCCTAACAGGGGACACTGCCACCAGAGCCAGCCCTGTACCTGCCAGGGGACACTGCCACCAGGGCCAGCCCTGCTCCTAACAGGGGACACTGCCACCAGAGCCAGCCCTGCACCTGCCACGGGACACTGCCACCATTTCCACCCCCTACCATAGGCAGGGACACTTCCACTATCCCAGGTGGCTCCAAGCCCTGTCCAACCCGCTCCTGGCACCCCAGCCGAGGACACTCCCTGCTCTGCAGCCCCTTCCCAAAGCTCTGCCCCAAGTCAGGACAGCCCAGGAGAACACGTTTAACACCAGTCTCCTGACAGCGGTGGGTCAGTCACTGATGCACTGACAGACAAACCCCTTTCTTTTCCCAACCAGCTGACACTTTCCTTGCAGAGTAACTCCCACGCTCACTGTCTTTCCAGCAGGCAGGCACTGGATTTTCCTTTTGTCCTCCGGGAGCAGCCAGACTTCAAAGGCTCTCACCACGCCAGCCCCACGAGCAGCCTTTATCCTTTATCTCGCCTTTATTCAATGCACACAGAGCTCAAAGGGGCTGGTGATTAAGTTCCTGGGCTCCAGTTTGCTGGTGATAACTTGTCATTCACATATGCCTGGGAGGCTGAAACTCTGCACCCTCCCCACGTGGACTTTGGCCTCACTGATAAAAGCTCCTGGGTTCTGTCGGAGGTCAAGGAGGAAGGTGGGTGAAGAAAGCAGGGGAGATGAGCCAGCTCAAGGCTTCCACTTCAATTTTTAATTTCATTTTCAATTTAAGATGGAGAATAAATCCATCACTGCTAAATCCCACAGCTTCAGGTTTCACAGCTGGCACCCAAACATCTGCCAGCAAACATCTGAAGTCAGCAGGGGAAGTTCACAGGGAGAACTGAAACTGGGCAAGGAGCTCTTCCCCCTTTAACATTTCCTCTTTTCCTTCAGTGTCACGTCCCCTGAGGGCTGGAGCACCCTGCCAATAGAGAGCCTCCTCAGGGCAACCACTCAGAGCTCAGCAGATCCATGTGGATTCATCCCTTCTCCATGAATTTCACAGCTCAGACTCGAGGAGGAGGAGCGGCCCCTCTGGCCAGACAAGGGGTGGCAGGGGAAGCACCAAATCCCTCTGTGCTGCCACACTGTGAGACTCTCTCCACAACGGAAAACCTCCAAAGTTACAGATAAGGAAGGAGGGAGGGGAAGGGAGGGGAAGGGAGGGGACAGTCTGTGCTCATATCACAGCCCCCCAGGAATGGCTCAGTGCTGCCATTCCATGGCACTCACATCCCTCCTCCTGGCACTGCCAGCTCTTCCCCACAGCAGCTACTTTGGAAAGCTCCAGGAAGGACTCTCCTGAAGCCAGAGGACGTGCTCCATGTCACAGCCCAGGAGCCGCACAGGCAGGGATGCAATCCAGCACGGCACCTGCAGACTCCTCACCCCCCTGCCAGGAAACACCAGACCCACCCCGGGCAGAGGCCAGCACAGCAAACATTACCATGAAACCCTACCCAAAGGCCTCAGGAAAAACAGCAAGGGGAGAGCTCGTGGGTGTTACCTCCCATCTCCCTGTCGAGCGGAGGGTCATCTTCTGCCATGGAGAAATCCATGGATGCTCCAGCGATTTCCAGCATGTCCTCATCGCTGGTGGCGCTCTGGAAGCTCCCCCGACGATAGCCCTTCTGATCCATGGCCAGAGCTTCCAAACCTGAGGGGAAAGGGAAGCTTTTTAGAGCACGAGCAGGAAAACTCATTTTCTAACCCAGCCGGACTGACACTTGACCCTGGAGACCCAGAGGCTGCGCTGCTCTTCCCACAGGAAGGGCGGATGCAGTGCTGTCACCCGAAGTTCAGGCTGGATTTCCGAGGTTTTGGAAGAGCTTTACAATTCTCTTGTGCTAGATTTCACAGTGTCACATGCCAGAAACAAAGAGCAGGTCCCGGTACGGCTTCTGAACCCACCTGGGGAGCCACAAACACGGCAGCAATGGGGCTCCAAAGAACAAGTTTAGCAACCACTGCACAGCCAGGAGGAGAGGCCTTCCCTAAAAGGGACCCTACCTCCATCCTCTGCTCATCAATCCACTGGAAAAGGGCTCAAACTGGATTTTGGATAAGGAGTTGCCAGCATGGAGGGACAAGCACTGTCCTGGTCCTACTGGCCCCACTGTTCTTGATCCAGGCCAGGCTGCCCGCCTGGACTCACTGCTGGCCACGTGCACTTTGCTCTTGCAAACATTGATTTTTTTAATTCCAGAGAATTAAGAGAGAAACCAACGACACAGCTCAGCCCTGCTCCAGGAAGGGAAAACGCCAGCCAGCACTTCCCAACAGGCTGAATTACACACTCTGCAGAAAACACTTCCTATTACACAGAAAAAGCCACCACAGCACACACAAAGAGCCTTGGCACTGCACAGGGGGCTCTTTGCTGAGCCTCACACTGCGGAACACCACGTTCCTTCACTTTTAAGCCGTGTTGTCTCAATTAACTGCTGCAGGAGATCCTGGAAAAGAGGGAGCCCAGGGGAGCCGGGTGCTCGGGAGGGCACTCGAGCAGCTGCACACCCTGGGAGCACACAGACAGCGGGGCCTGGAGAGCCGAGGGCAGCAGAAACCCAGGAACCCAGTCAGTATTTGCCAGCTAACAATGAAAACAATTAAATGGCAGTAAAGTGCTGTGATGCTCCTCCACTGAACTGCTTGCAGGGAGCTCAGTGGATCCAGCTCCCAGCCCGGGAGGCAGGGATGGCCCATTCAGCCTGGCAGAGAATTAAGGGAACCGTGCTCGTGTGTCTCGTTTGCAGCATAACACAGTTTTACAGGGATCTTCCAATAAGGCTCAGTGTGCGTAAATATGTGGGAAATGGGGTTCAAATATCTCTGTATTTGTAGAATCCCAGAGTGGTTTGGGTGGGAGGGATCTTAAAGCTCATCCCACCTCTGCCACGGGCAGGGACACCTCCCACTGTCCCAGGCTGCTCCCAGCCCTGTCCAACCTGGCCTTGGACACTTCCAGGGATCCAGGGGCAGCCACAGCTGCTCTGGGCACCCCGTGCCAGGGCCTGCCCACCCTGCCAGGGAACAATTTCTCCCCAGTATTCCATGTAAACCTCTCTGCTTTGCACAGAAAGCATCAGTTCCTGCAGCACGGGCAGCCGCAGTCCCTGCTGGAGGAGCAGAAACCGGAGCAACAGCAGCTCCTGCTGCCCCCAATCCCTCCCCGAGCTGGTTCTCATTTACAGCTTTAAACCCCAAAACCATGGCAGCAAACACGGCACCTTCCAGCCACAGCAGAGCCCAGCGAACACAAGGAACAGAGCCCAGCAGCACAAGAAGGACACGCAGGAGGAGAATTCCACGCTCACTTCTGGCAGCCCCAGAGACACAGGTTTAAGACACTTTTTCTTACCAAAAGACTCCCTCTACAGGTGAGCAATGCTTTCCCAGGCACAAGGAATAAAATAAAAACCAGACCATTTTTATGCTTATCTGGTTGTTCCATTACCCCAATTCTCCACCGGGCAACAGCTGCCTGTCTGCACAGGCCCTGGCACTGCCAGAGCCCCCGGAGCACACGTACGTACCCCAGGGCTCCCGGTGTCCCCAGGGCTCCCGGTGTCCCCAGGGCTCCCGGTGTCCCCAGCGCCCGTGTGACGCCATCCTCCTCCAGCAGCTCCCGTCCACCTCCTCCTGCGGCTCCCGTCCACCTCCTCCTCCACCCTTCTACTCCATCCTGGTGTTCCCCACGGCAGTCAGAGAAAGGGAAGCAGCAAAGCAGAACCCGGCGGGGTCCCCACGCCGCCGCCTGGAAGTGACTCAGATGACAGCGCTGGCAGCAGGAAGCCGGAGCCTCGCTGCCGTCCTGCCGAGATGCTCAGCCCTCGCTGCAATTTCCAATCCAAAAACCAGGCATTCCAAGGTTTTCTCCTCGTTCCAGGCTTCGGTGTCACCCAGCAGACGGGCTCCCTCAGCCTCACTGTAACGCCCGTCCCAGCACCGCCGTGGCACCGGGGCACGGGACCGGGACTCCACGCTCGGAGCGGCCCTTCCAGCCAAAGGCTCGAGGCTTTCCCAGTCAGAGCACGGAAAAAGCTCCCAGAGCATTTTTCCCTCCCTGTCAGAGGACAGGCTCGACCAAGGATTCTCTGACAGCTCCACTCTCGGGGTGGCCAAGGAGGACTCGGGTGCTGCCCAGCCTCCCAGCAGTGCGGGAGCAGGATCCGGGAGCAGCTGTCCCTCCCGGGCCAGTGGCACAGAGCTGAGCTGGCCCGGCACAAGGCTGACCCCTCCAGGCAGCCTCTCGCCCTCGGCAGCTGCTCCAGCAGAGGCGAACACCGGGAATGCTGCTAGCGTGGGGCCAGGGCTGTCCGGCCACGCCAGCCTCAACAATGGGAGGTTTGAGAGAAACTGGGAATTCTACCAACACGAGCTGAGCACAAAGACTTGCATTGTTTTAGGGCTTGTTTGGGGCCCTCTTGCTGTTCTCTGACGGGTTCTCACACAGGCCCCGGGAGCCAGGCTCTGCTCTGACATCCCTCCAGCAGGGTAAAGGGGCTGTCACACCTCACCAGGTCCTGGCAGGGAGCAGCGCCTGGATCCTGTGACACTGTGGGTTTCCCAGGCACGGGGCTGACACACGGTGCTGTGGGACTGATTCCCTGCCACACAGACACACAGAGCCCACAGCCTCACATCCACACCAGTCCCACCTCTTCTGGAATAATCCACCATTCCACAGAGCTCCTGCCCCTCCGACACTGGAACACCCAAATGGGGGCAAACAGCAACACCCCCATCCCAAAACCACCCCAGCAACTGCTCCAGCAGCAGGTACAGACCGAGGTGAGCGCACAGATGTGCCCAAGGGCACTGCCAGCCCTGTTCAGAACCAGCACCAGTCCTCCAAAAGCCAAAATAAACGTTGTTTAGCACAAATCCAGTTGAGCTGGGAGCACTGGTACATCACAGCTCAGAATTAGGAACATGTCTTGGTTACTCACAGTTATCTGCCCCATCCATTGGTCTAACCACAAAACCTCTTTCTATTCCTCCTAAACATTCTGTCATTACCATTTTAGCTCTCACTTAAAAAGCCACAATCTCAGCTCAGCCACCTCTTCCCAGGAGCTTCCTCACAACTCCTTCCAGCTTCTTCTCTTTCTGCTTCATGTTCTGACTAAAACCAGCTCAACAAGAAAACACCCGAGACCAAATTTACAGGTAGTTTGTGACCAGTTGAGGGGAGGTTGCTACTGGACTCAGAACTGTATTTTCCAGACTAAATCCAGTTCTTTGCAGCACTTCCACACTGAAACACAACAACAGCTGCTCCGCCATTGTCTTTGGGAATCCAGGACGGTGCCGCAGCTCCGTGCAGGAGGAGCACCCTGTTTTCCCAACATTCCTGCCAAGCCATGACTCCCAGGTGTCCGAGGGCACCCTGGGTCAGCAAAGCCTCCACCCCACCCCCCAGCTGTCACCCTGCTCAGCCAGCCCTCCGGCACACGGCAGGAGCGTGACTGACACATGACCCAGAGGGAAACAGCCGGAATAAACAGGGGTGGTTTTCATCGTGGAGCTGATCCGGCACTGCTTCCGTCCTGGAAACACCCGAGTCTTGGATGAAGGCTCCAAAGACACCTGCTGCCAAAATGGCTGGTCCTAAACTGGGTCACAGCCACAGGTGTCCCCTTGGCCAGCTCTGGGAAGCAGCACATCCCTACAGGCCCTGGTTTTGTCACAGGGTTAGGCTGCTCCTTGGATGAATTTCCAAGGGAGGTGTCCACAGCCTGTGCTCAAGGAGCCGCAAGTGAGGTCCATGCTGAGGAAAAGTGGGCTCGGGGTTCATTCAGTGGCTTCAGGACCTCTCTCCATCCTCTCTGTGGGACAGGGTCCCGAGGGTGCAGCCCCCCAGGTTCACCCCAGTTCACAGCAGCGTGTGGAAAGAGCCCCGGCACATCCGCCGCCAAAGCAGCTGGGGAACAGCCTGGATGCAAAAGAGAAGACATTAGTACCCAGAACCACGGAATTCCAGGATGACTGGGGTGGGAAGCGACCTGAAAGTTTATCTCTGTGCCACAGGCAGGGACACCTTCCACTGCCCCAGGCTGCTCCAAGCCCCATCCAACCTGGCCTTGGACACTGCCAGGGATCCAGGGGCAGCCACAGCTGCTCTGGACAACAAATAAGATAATTCTCTACTTCCCAAATGAGTAAGTCACTGGTTTGTGGCTTTGTTCTGTAGTATTTTGTAAGCTCAATTCCACTTTCCAGGTTATAAATGTCCCTCCTGGAGTCACACACTGTCCATTCACCAGCACAGAGGATCCACACCTTTGGATCACGTGCCTTACGCTTCTCCCATTCTTCCCATATCTGCTATGTTTAGTTATTTTCCTGGAATTCAAAAGGAAGAAGGATTGATCTGCTGTTACGGACCTAACAGAGAAAGCTGCTGCCCAAAACTGTGCCAGACAAAAAAAAAAAAAGCCAAATAAGCACTGATAAAATATCATCTCGCCTCAAACATTACCTCTTTTTTCCCATTTTCCTTTCCTTCCTCCCTTTATTGTTTTAAGGACTATCATGGCTACAAAAGCAAGCCTTCCACAGATATTTCCAATTATATTTTGTAGTCCAGTTTAGTGCCACGCTTGCATCAAGTCCCAGCTGGAAACCTGTCATTCCATGCTTTGTGAACACCCAGCACTGGATTTCTTCCAGCAAAACACCTTCCTTGTGGTGTTCTTTCTAGGAGACACTTCTCAGCACACCCCAAAATCCAAACAGTGCCACATGGAACCAGGCCCAGACTCATTCCGGGGAGAACTGAGCTCTGCATCTTGCTCAGCAAGGTAGAAAATCCCCAGATTACTGAAATATGGGCTACAGGAGGTTTAACAGGGGATTATTTTCGGGCACAAAGAGAACATAAAACACCCAACTTGCATAAAACCCTAGGAGAGAACAGCCTGGGAAAGCCTCTCTGAGGCGAGGGAAAGCATCAGGGGAGGAGGGCCAGAGCCCAGGCCAGGGCTGCTGCCAGCTGCAGGGGGAATCACAGCCGGCACACGGCGAGAGCTGAGGCACCAGGCACCTTGCCAAGCCCTCCCTCTCCACAAATCCCATCCCAGCCCCTCAGCACGCGACATGGAGATGACTTTACACGTTTTTATCAAAGCACAGCATCTCATTTCGCTCACAGGCACCTCCTTGACCTGAACTACAAACTCTCCTTCCTTGTCGATGGCTAAGAAACAACCAGAAGCTCCTGAAGAAGGGAGGGATAAAGCCAGGCCTCTGGGAGCGCTGGGTCACAGCCCAGCAGCTCTGAACCCCACAGCACCGAGGCAGAACAGGCTGGCACAGCACCTCAGGGCCAGCACAGCACTGGAGCCACTCTCCAGACTCATTGAATTTCCAGGGACGGTTCCAACCTCCTCCCAAACCAGGACACACATTCCAGCCTCACCTTCCACCCGGCAACAGCGCAAACTGGGACACTGCTGGGTCCAAGTATTCTGCAGGAAAAGCCATCAGGAGGAAAAAGGACTATTAAGAAGAAAATCAGGGATGTGATGGAAATATCCCACCCCAAAATGCCACCAGTTGCTCTGTCAGACCAAAGTGCTCAGCCAGGCTTGCTCCTCTCCCCAAGCTCCAGGGACAGCTGTAGCATCCTTGTTCCAACTAAAACACGTATGCATCCACGGAGAGCAAGGAATGGTGGCTTAAAACTGCCAGAGGGCAGGGTTCTGTGGAATATTTGGCAGAAATTCTCCCCTGTGAGGGTGAGGAGGTCCTGGCTCAGGGTGCCCAGAGAAGCTGTGGCTGCCCGTGGATGCCCTGGATCCCTCCAGCACCCCGGAGCCCCTGTCCCTGGCAGGGGGTGGGACTGGATGGGCTTTAAGGTCCCTTCCAACCCAAGCATCCCATGATCTGTAAAACCAGGGCTCACAGTCCCTCACAAACACTGGCACGTGAGGCTGTGCTGCAGCACCAGGAGTGGGTTGTTATCCCAGAGGAAACAATTAAAAGCCTGATGCATAGAACCACCCACGCTGTCACCTCTGCACTCACACCCGAATCCAAGCTGCTGGACAAACCTGCTGGATGAGTCTGTGACCAGACCATGGCAAGGTCAGTCAGTGCCAGCCCCCAGCTGCAGACATCCTGGCCAACTCCCAGAACACCCAAAGGACGTGGGATACTGCATGGATGAACTCTGGGAACATGCTCCAGGTGAGGAATTTGGGGGCCAATTTGCCTTCCTTTACCAGCAGCCACATCCAGCTGGAGACACAGCTGGTGCCACCTTCCACAACAAGGATGGAGGAAGAAAATGAGGGAAAGAAATCATCTGGGATTTGGGAAGGGGGATGAAGGTGGATGCAAGGCACAGGAGCAGAAGGAGCAGGTGCTCCTTGAGAGCCAAGGGGCTGCAGCCCCTCCACCTGCGGGGCCACCACCACTGCACAGAGGAATCCTTGGGAACGCCCTTCCCGGGTGAGAGGCGGGAGTTTGTGTGCATCACCCTGCGCTGAAACCGCCCCCGCCGTGTCCAGCGGCAGCAGCACGTGCTCGGGACACCATTCCAGGCATCCCAAGCACCAAGCCACCCGGCACCACCCCCTGCACCGAGGCCTCCCCAGTGTTTGGAGCCCCTCTGCTGAACCCTTGTACAGCTCCCGTGCCAACAGCTGCCAGTCCCAGGGCTGGGCCCAGGACCGCTCCCATCACGCCGGGTGTTGGTGGCAGCAGCCTGGCACCCCCTGGCACCCCCAGCTGACTGCGGGCAGCACCACGGCCGTGGCACAACCAGCTCCGGCCCTGCCACGGCAGCTGGAGCCAAAGGAATCCTGCACCCCTGGCACAGCTCCTGACATACCCCACTGCAGACCCCTTTCTCACTCCACTGCCAGCTTTGTGGCTTCTTGGGGCTTTTCTAAACAAAAAACAACCCGGGCCAAACGGGATGGAACAAATAATGCTGGAGAAGGACCAAGGAAAGGGTTTGGATGGAAATCAGATCTTTCCTTCAGCATTACCCCATCCTGAAAGGCAAAGGAGCTGCCAAGAGCAGCCGGCAGCAGGGAGCAGCAGCACGGCTGCACAGAGAGGGACACGGGAAAGGAAAGGCACCTCGGGCACACCTTCCCAAGAACCTGCTACAAACACGGCAGAGGAATGAGCTTTGGAATTTTAGGGCCCACAGTGATTTTCCAACCTCTGAGTGTTCAGGCAGCTGAAGATTGTGAGCTCCCAGTCCACCCAGAGACCACAGGAGATTTCCAAAGTGTGCAGAGTAAAGCATAACGGGCAGGTACAACAGAGCTCCAGTAAACATCCCATCTTTGTCTGGGAGCTGCTCCCAAGCCACTTCAGCTCCTGGAGAATAACCCGCAGTGGCAATGCCACAAAATCCTGGGCAAACCAAATCCAGACCTCAAAAGACATTTTGGTGCAGCCCAGTGTGAGGTCACACACCGCAGCCCATCCCCTGCCCGTGCAGAGGGTGGGGGCCAGTCCCGAGGGGCAGCTCAGCACAGCCAGAAGATGATTTGGCTGCTGCATCCCATAGAATTAAAAACAATTCTCTATTCTACACAGGCACCATCCGTGCAGCACTTGAAAACAAAAACAATCCTGTTTTTGAGTCCTTGTGGGAACAAAGGGAGTCAGAGGAGCAGCAGTGTCTGCCAGCCACGTCCCCTCGGTGCTCCCAGCCCTGTCCCACGGAGCCCTGGAACAGAACCACCAACTCCTGGCTGGAAAATTCCAAAGTGTGCATTCCACAAACACCTGCTCTGAACAGATTTAAAAAGATGAATGATTCATTTCATTCTGGCTGCAAAAACCTGAGGAACAAGCTCCAAGATTAAGGAAGGCTTTAAAGCCCGGACAAGCCAAAGCTCACAGCACCCAGAGGCTGGGAACACACAGTTATCCCAGGATTCCCAAATTCCAGCTGCTCTATTTCTCACCCTGTCTGTTCCTGGAGGTTCCTTCAGAAGGGAGTTTTCCTTGAGCACCCAAACAGACTCAGAGGGGCACCAGCTCTACCCCGTGCACTGCAGCACGGACACACAGGAGGGAATCCCATCCCTGTGCTGCCCCATCCCGTTCTCCACCCCCAGCACCGGCATTCCCCCACGGAGAGGTCAGCGACCATTCCAGAGCGTCATTTATCCATCCTACAAGCTGTGTCACTACCTTCTCCCAAGGATCAGCTGCTCCTGCCGCCACTCTGGCACCTCCTGGAGCTGCTGGAAGAGAAAGAGGGTTTCAGACAAGGAAGCCCAGCCAGAACACAGGGTTGGCTGTGGGGCAGGGTCAGCCCTGCCCCTGGAGCAGGGGGGCTGCTGGCACTGCACACAGGGACTCTCGGGGTCACAGAAGGGTTTGGGGTGGGAGCGACCTCAAAGCCCATCTTCTCCCACCCCCTGCCACGGGCAGGGACAACTTCCACTAGCCCAGAGTGCTCCGAGCCCCGTCCAGCCTGGCCCTGGGCACCGCTAGGGGCAGCCACAGCTGCTCTGGGCACCCTGTGCCAGGGCCTGCCCACCCTCCCAGGGGAGAATTCCTTCCCAGTACCCCACCTGACCCTGCCCCCTGGCAGTTGGAAGTCACTGACTCCTGTCGGTCACGGGCACGTCCCCGCCCGACGCGGGGACCCACAACCCCCGGATTCCGTCCGGCCCTGAGCTTCCACCACCACCTTCTGCCAAAGCTCCCGGTGCGGCGGCCGCGTTCCTCCCCACCAGGGCCCAGGGCACGGCCGCACACTCGGGGAGGGGAAGAGGCCG
>VZRQ01002788.1:87250-101840 GCA_013397975.1 Machaerirhynchus nigripectus | reverse complement strand
GCCCATCCCGGGGGTGATTTAAAAGCCGCGTGGAGGTGGCAGCTGGGGACGTGGGTCGGTGGTGGCCTCGGCAGTGCTGGGGGAATGGTTGTGCTCGGGGGTCTTGGGGGGCTTTTCCAACCTCAGCAGCCCCACGATTCTCTCCCACAGGTTTCCCAGGGAGCTGCCAAGCCCAGAGCTGTGTCTGGGCACTGCCCTGGACCCTGGTCAGCAGCGTGAGGGAGACACAGGCGTTTGAAAAAAGACGAGCACGGGCTCTGCTGTCTTTGTCGCTGGCTCTGCGCTCACCCAGGGATCCGAGCAGCCGATCCCACTCCCGCGCAGCCCCTGTTGCACACCCGACACAAGCCCCAGGCCTGGCTCTGCCTGTGAGTCCCCACCCGTGCTGGGGGGCTCGAGGTGGGGCTGGTGCTAAAAACCAGCCAGAACCCCCCCAAAGCAGCAACCGCTCCCCAAACAGCAATGAGCCCCCAAATACTGACCACCCCCAAACAGGGACCAGCTCCCGAGAGCCACCACCCCCAAAGCAAACACCCCCAACAGCAACAACCCCTCCTGTGCCAGCACTGGGCATCAGGAACGATCAAGACAGAAACCCCCCGATGGTTTCTGAGGTGACCCCCAAGGCTGTCAGGGACAAGGAGCCCGTGAGAACAGAACCTGGAGGGCGACAAAAGCCAACCAGTCCCCCCAGAGCGGGTCCGGAGCGGCGCCACGGCTCCGTGAATGAGCTTTGCCACCGACTGGGGAGGGGTTTTATTTGGCGAGGCTGGAATAGAACAGCTCCGAGCCGGCCCTGTGTGTCCCTCCCGGGGCAGGCAGAGCCCTGCGCAGCGCAGGAGCCGCGGCCGGGCCGGTGCCGGGCTGCCCTCAAGCGGAGCTCCCAGCAATGTCCCGTCGGCGCTGCCGGGGATGAACACCCTGCGGCCTCTGTGGGTCTGTGGCAAACAGAGGGAGCCGGCGCTTCCCAGCGAGCTCCCCGTGCCCCCGCCACGGCGCTGGGAAAGGGAAATTCAACAGGACTTGTCCTGCGAAGAGCTGCCTCCTGTGCCAGCATCCCAGTCCCATCCCAGCGTCACGGAGTCACGGACTGGTTTGGGCTGGAAGGGACCTTAAAGCCCACCCAGTGCCACCCCTTCCATGGGCAGGGACACCTCCCACTGTCCCAGGCTGCTCCCAGCCCTGTCCAGCCTGGCCTTGGGCACTGCCAGGGATCCAGGGGCAGCCCCAGCTGCTCTGGGCACCCTGTGCCAGGGATTTACCACCGTAGGAAAGAATCTGATGGGTCGGGGGCTGCTCTTGCAGCAGGCACAGTCCCACCCTGAGCAGTGGCTGGACACAGCGTTGGTTTCACAGCTGACACTTGAGTGTCCCGGTGGCCTCTGGAACCTTCCATGGCCTCGTGGTGTCCCAAATTTATCTGCTCCTCCAGACTCAACAGCTCTGCTGCTCTCCGGAGCTTATCAGCTCCTGGGGGGTCTCACCAGCTATCTCACAGCACAAGCTGCTCCGGGAAATGCTTCCCTGCCCCTCCCCACTGTCCCCATCTGCAGGGAAGGGACCTTTGCAAAATAAGAGCCCAGCCCTGAGCAGGGCACCCCAGAAGGTCTGGGTGCCTTCACACCAGGACTGGGTGCAGGCTGTGGTGGAACATGGAATGTGGAATATGGAGTATGGAATATGGAACATGGAATCTCTCCTCCCTCTCAGGCCAATCCAGTCCTTCATACTCCCCTCCGAGCCACAAGACGTGCCCAAGACCGTGATTCTGTGATGGGAGCATCCACCAGCCCAAAGCTTCCTGGGGTGCTGGCCCCAGCTGCAGTTCCCTGTTCCACCCCTCACAGGAGGATTTGGGTTGGAAAGGGGCCTTAAAGATCATCCACAGCCATGGGATATCGTCCATGTGCCAGCTCTGGATGCGAACGTAGGAAAACCTGCGTGGAGTGAACAACTGATGGAGCTGCAGCCCTTTAAACGCCCCCTCCCTCCCTGTGCCGGGGTTCTGCCAATCACTCCAGCCTGGGGGTGCTTGCAGAAGTTTCTGGCTGTTGCACCCCCAGAAGTGCCCTGCTGTGGCTGCCCCATCCCTGCAAGTGTCCAAGGTGGGGAGGCCCGGCAGGATGGGGCTTGGGGCAGCCTGGTCCAGGGGAAGGTGCCCCGCCTGTGCCAGGGCCTCTCCGCCCTCACGGGGAAGAGTTTCTGCCAGTATCCCATCCAGCCCTGCCCTCTGGCAGCGGGCAGCCGTTCCGTGCCCTGTCCCTGCAGGCCCTCACAGGAGCCTTTGGACACGTGGATAAGGTCCCTCTCCGCTGAGCCGCCCCCCTCCCTCAGCCTTCCCTCCCCAGAGGGATGCTCCAGTGCCCCCGGGTCCAGGGATGGAGACCCGTTCCGAGGTCCTGGGAGGAAGGAGGAGGCAGGGAGGGCTGTGCCGAGGGCGCGGCCGCGTTTGGGCCTGCAGGGAGGGGACAGGCTGGCAGGGGACCCCCGAGCACAGCTCTGCCCCCCGGCACGGGCACGGGGGCTGCCCCAAAGTGAGGCAGGGACTGGGTTTTGGGAGGAAAAGCTGCCGGGTTTGGTCCAGAGGGCCTGGCCAGGGCTCGCTAGATGCCAACATCCAGGTTGAGGAAGGAGACGCTGCTGTAGAGCTCCGAGGAGACCGAGCCCCGCTCCAGGCTGCGTGTCCAGCCGGGCAGCGCCGACGGAGCCGGGTCCTCCCCGGGATCCTCACGCTCCGGGCTCCTGAGGAAGCAAAAAAAGAGAGAGATGCAGTTTGCAAATGCTGCTGTTGCCTCCTGCACCCACAAACGGGCTCCAGCAGTGATCCCAAAGATCCCAAGGACTGCCATCTGCAGACAGCCCCGGGAGGAATGTGAAGGCAGACAAGAAGCTGTGGATCACAGAATGCCAGGTTTGGGTTGGAAGGGGCTTTGAAGACCATCCAGTCCATGGGCAGGGACACCTTCCACTAGACCAGGTTGCTCCAAGCCCCGTCCAAACTGGTATGGAAGTGGCCTGTGGTCCGGGAAAACCCTTCCCACAGGACAGTGTTTGCTGAATGTGCCATGGTGGACCCAGCTCATGGGACACGAGGTCCTTTTAGCCACCCAACCACGGGGAAGGGCACGAGCTCCAGTTCTGAGCCACAGCGGGACGGTCCCACCTTGCACCCAAGATGTGGGTGTACGGACAGAGCTGGCAGCCACACACAGACCCCCGGGGGGGAAAACTGCATGGAAACGTGGGCACAGAGGGCAGAGGAGGCTCGGAGGAGGCTGGCGATGGAGCAGGCATCAGCGTGTGACAGCGAGAGGCAGGAGCAGGGGAGGGGCTGCACGGGAGCCGTGTGGAGACCCAGAGCTCTGGAGAGAGCTGGGGAGGGAACGAGAACGGGGAGCTCCAGGGGATGGGAACGCTGGGGTGGGAAGGGCTTTTGCTGGGGAGCTCATGGCCAGAAGAGGTGCAGGACGGAGAAATCTGGAGGAAGATGAGCAGGGCATGCCGTCCTTGTCCCCGTGCCCTGAGGAGCCCCTGGGGCACTTACGGCGTGTCAGGGAACTTCCTGCGCAGCAGGTACTCGATGACATCGGGGTCTGTCTGGAACAGCCTCCTCAGGACGTCACACTGCATCTCGGGAGACACCTGGGGACACACGGCCTCGTCACCCGAGGGGCCCCTCTCGGCAGGAGGCTGAGCACACACAGCAGAGGGCACTGGGAGGGCTCCAGGACGAGATGTGGTCACAGGCCCAGCGTGCAGGTGTCACGCCCCACACCTCTCCTCTGCTTCTCCTGGGAGAGTTCAGAGGGAAGGAGGGCCCGGAGGAGCCTCCCTGAGGAGCCCCACGTACCATGAACAGGGAGTGGTGGTGCTCGATCAGCCTCTGCAGCACCAGGATTATGGCAGCACTGTCCTCAAAGTTCAGGGCGCCGGCATCCTTCTCTCCAGGCTTCTCCTTCTGCAGGATGTTGGGACCAAAGACCGTAGCCAGGTTGGAAGCTGTCATTTTATTCCCAGGGATCTACAAGGAAGCACAAAAGGACCCCGTGGACTGTGGATGTACTGGTGTGGGATGTCCCAGGCTATCCTCACCCACCCCAGGGCAGGAACACAAGGGCGAGGTGAGGGCGAGATGTTGGTCCGGGTCCAGCTGGGTCCTCTCCGAGCTGGTGGCACAAAGGGTGAGAGGTGCTGGAGCACGCGCTCACCCCTTCCCACCTGCCTCACCCTCCCACCTTTCCCAGCCTCAACGATCCCGGGATTCCCTGAGGGATTTGTTTTTTCCCAAGGGCTTCACCCAGGCCTGCAGCTGCTCGGTCCCGACCACAGCAGCCCGAGCGCCCTTTGCCCGAGCAGCTGCCCCTGGACCAGCCTTACCTGGTGGCCCTCGGGGTCCCAGGAGCTCTCAGCGTGCCGGGCCACCTCGCCCAGGAAGCGCAGGAGCCGGAGCAGGGTGTCGCTGTGGCTCGGGGGCAGCAGGAACAGCAGCAGCTGCAGCGTGTCCAGCTGTACCGGCCCCTCCATGGCTGGGCAGAGGGCAGCGGTCAGTGGGGATCCCGGCCCGCCGGGCACCTCCGGCCCTCCTCCACGTGCACGGGAATGAGCCCTGCAGGGAGCCAGGCTGCCGTGCCACCCTTCCTCCCCTGGGATGGGACCCAGCTAGGGCTGCGGTGACGCTGGCTATCGCACAGCCCCACGGCCAGACCGTCCCGGGCCAGAGGGGTTTTTGGAACCCGGGTTCTAAAGGATCAAACCAAACCCCCGTGGAACGCACAGGTTGCAGCGACTGCAGGTGGCAGTGCCAGGCAGCACAGCACCCAGCCCACCGCTGCCCGGGGGCTTTGGAGAGGGAGGGGGGAAGGAAGGATCCATTCCTGGCAGCGTCCAGAGTCAGGCTGGACAGGACTGGCAGCAGCCTGACCTAGCGAGAGGTGCCCAGGGGGTTGAAGGTGCCCCCAGCACAAATCGTGCCGCGCCCGTGCGGGCTGTGCCCCGCGGGTACTCACTGGCTGTGCTGAGGAAGGCTCCGTAGAGCTCCCTGGGGATCAGGGGCTCCGGCATATCCCGGAGGAACTCCTTCAGCAGGGCAGCCACGTCATGAACACTTTGATGCTCATCCAAGAAAACATCCAGGCCTTGATCAAACTCTTCCCTCAGCTTGGAGATGGAACAAATGGGAAGGAGGAAAATCAGTCGGTTGTAGCCTGTTTCAGACCCCTCCTCACCAGTGTCAGCTCCCTCCATCCCCACCCGCACCAGCCCCTGTCCCTGACAAGGCACAGCCAGAGGATGCAGAGGATGCAGAGGATGCAGAGGATGCAGAGGATGCAGAGGGTCTCCCTTTACCTGCTGAACTCTTTTCTTGGAGCTCCCGACGCGGAAGATGCCGACAGTTTGGAGCCCTGGGGGACAGACAGGTCAGTGCTGTGCATTCCCACGGCTCCCTGCCACCCCGGCTGCTCCTGGGGCACCTCAGCAGCGTGCCAGGGCTCCTCCTGCAGGGCTCTCCCTTCTCCAGGCAGTGAGGAAAAGGAAAGCCCGTGGAGCCCTGAGATTTCCTTGGGCTGTCTGTGGGAAGGGAGATCTCATCCCCAGGGAGAGTCACCCTGAGTGAGGGCTGGATGTGCAGCAGGAGTTAAGGCCCCGGGAGATGGTCAGTGGCGCACACAGTGACATCCCCTTCTCACTGACATCCCCTTCTCAGTNACCAGCCCCTGTCCCTGACAAGGCACAGCCAGAGGATGCAGAGGATTCAGAGGATGCAGAGTGTCTCCCTTTACCTGCTGAACTCTTTTCTTGGAGCTCCCGACGCGGAAGATGCCGACAGTTTGGAGCCCTGGGGGACAGACAGGTCAGTGCTGTGCATTCCCACGGCTCCCTGCCACCCCGGCTGCTCCTGGGGCACCTCAGCAGCGTGCCAGGGCTCCTCCTGCAGGGCTCTCCCTTCTCCAGGCAGTGAGGAAAAGGAAAGCCCGTGGAGCCCTGAGATTTCCTTGGGCTGTCTGTGGGAAGGGAGATCTCATCCCCAGGGAGAGTCACCCTGAGTGAGGGCTGGATGTGCAGCAGGAGTTAAGGCCCCGGGAGATGGTCAGTGGCGCACAGTGACATTCCCTTCTCAGTGACATCCCCTTCTCACTGACATCCCCTTCTCACTGACATTCCCCCCTGGCGCTGCATCCAGCCCAGAGCACTCTCGCCAGGAGGCTTTTTGGGAGATGCCCTGCCCAGGACTCACAGAATCATTGAGGTTGGGAAAGACCTCCAAGACCATCGAGGCCAACCTTCGATGCCCACTGAACCAGGTTCCTCCTCCCACCCTGGGGCTGGCCAGGCCAGGATGTCCCAGTGACCGCACACCGGGAGCTTTGCCAGCCCTTACCGTGCGTCTCCAGGTGAGTGCAGCACTTGTCCACGATCCGTGGCACCTGCCAGCTGATGGGGTTCAGGCTCAGCGGCTTCTTCTTGCCCCGGCTCCTGCGGGGGTCCAGCTCGTGCGGGTGGGAGAGCTGCAGTGCCTCCAGCAGCTCGGACGCGTTGTCACTCAGGTCCGTGATGGAATCCACGGACATGGCCCCCTGTGGTGGGGCAGAGGGGGTTGGCAGGTGGCAGGAATGACCCCACAGAGCCGTCACTGCCGTGACCTCGGGGGTGTCTGGGAAAGGGCAGCATCCAGTGCCACCCCTGCCATGGGCAGGGACAACTCCCACTGTCCCAGGCTGCTCCAAGCCCCGTCCAGCTTCTCTGGCACCCTGTGCCAGGGCCTCCCACCCTCACAGGGAACAATCCCTTCCCCATATCCCATCTCTCCCCACCCTCTGGACCCTTAAATGTCCTCCCAGTAACCTCAGCTCCCTAAGAGCTGCACTAGTGAAGAGCCTCCCACTCCTCCCAGTCCATCTCTGAGGGCGCTGGGGGCATCACCATTTCCCTGAGGACAGACTGGGACACAACCGGCTCGGTCAGTAAGAGAAGATCCTGGAAAACCCCATTTATTGCTGAATTCAGACCCTGCCATCCCACAGCACCATCCCAGCCCATTTTGGGGCCCATACCCTCCGCTGGCTCCAGGAGCTCTTGTCCGGGAGCGTTGGGGACAGCGGCTCCTCGGGGAAGGCCCCGTCGGGTGCCCGGAGGCAGCTGGTGCCCATTCCCAGTCTCCTGTGCCTCTGAGCCCGGAACCTCCTCACCGAGGCCTCCACCTCCAGGCAGAGCCGGCGGCCCTTCCCCACGGCCTCCTGCAGCTGCCGGCAGGCGCGGTCGTTGGCGATGACCTGGGGGAGCGGGACCCCGAAGGTGTGGGGACAGCAGTCTGGGGAAACACGGCGGGAAGGGACAGGCGTCTGTGAAGCAACAGCTCCGTGAGTCACCAACAGATCCTTCCCAAATTCCAGCCTCCCGTTTTCCACGGGGTTTGCCTCAGCTGCGTCTGCTCGAGAGAAGTCTCGGTGTTGGTGGTGTCCTTCCCAAATCGCCGTCCCTGCCCACCCCTGTGGCGAGGAGAGCTCTCCTCAGCGCCAGCCCCTGCGCTGCCCTGGGGTTTGACCCGAGCAGAGCCACAGATCCACCCGGTAAAACGGGAGGCATTAATGTCAGTTGTGTCCTTGGGCGGGCTTGGTGCTGTGTGGGGAGGCTCCTTCCCACCTGGCTCTGCTCTAGGGCTCTGTGTCCCCGGGGCTGTCACTGGGGCCCTCCAAGGGACGCTGGAACAGACCTGGAAGCAGCGAGGTCGGGGCACACCGGGCACAGAGACGTTTACAGGTGTACAGCTTGGAAATGCACAATGCCCACATTCCTGCCCGTGCCTGCCAGGCTTGGCCGAGCTCGTGCCAGCCCAAGAACAGCAGCACAGCCCGGGATGCAGCATCCTGCTGGATTCGGGCACCTCATCCCACCCCACCCCACCCAAAACCACCAATTCCCCCAAGAGCAGGGGCCACAGCAGGGTGGCAGGGAGGCTGCTCACCTTTCCTCTCCTTCGAGAAGCTCTCCAGCTTCTGCCGGATGGATTTAATGCCTTTGGAGCCATCTGGGAGGAGAAGAGAACGGGAAGGTTCAGCACCAGCATCTTGGGGCTGGGTCAGCACAGGCCCCTGTCCCTCTGCAGCCTCCAGCCAGGGGACACTGCAGTGACACCCCTGGGACACGCCGTGGGCAGCAGCTGCCCAGGGAACAGCCCTGGAAANAGCGCGGAGATGGACAGCAGCTACTGGGGACAGCTCTGAGATGGACATCAGCTACTGGGAACAGCCCTGGAGATGGACATCAGCTACTGGGAACAGCCCTGGAGATGGACCTCAGGTACTGGGGAACATTCCCAGAGACGGGCACTGTCCTCCCCAGGTGAGGGGGGGAGGGACCCCAACCACGCGAGCAGTGCAGCCCAGAAAGGTTTTTGGGAACGTTTCACAGAGCACAGACAGATGAAGTTGTGCAAAACACCATCACAGCTCCCACCCTGCTCTGGGGGACTCCCACCTCTCACATCCAGCACCGGTGAACTGAGAATTCAGTCACTGCCCACCCTGAGTCCTTCCAGGACACATCCCCCTCCTCTGGCTCATACTCCTCATTCCTGAGGAATTCTCTCCCTAGGAACAGCTTATACCTACTTGTTTGGGTTGTTTTGTAAGGCTTAGAGGAAAGCTCTGACAGCTGGAATGAGGAACGTGAGTGTGGAAGCCAGCAGGAATTATCCAGCAGCACACTGACCAACCAGGAAGGAAATACTGGGGTTTGGGGTTTATTTTGGCACTGCACTGGTCCCTAGAGAAGCTGCTGCTGCAGGGTGTCACTGCAAGTGGGATCAAACTTGCCCAAAATAAAACAAAACAGAAAAGGAATCAGGATGTTTGTGGTCAGAGTCCTCCAGGGACTGGGGCTGCAGCCCTGGAGCGACTGGGAGTTCTGGGAGGGAGCGGGGAGCTGCGCTGGACTCCTTGTGAAGCCATTTCGTGGCACAAAAGCTTTGGAGTGTGGAGATGGGAAACCAAACTCGGGTGTCCCCTCAGGCACTCGGTGTGAGGCTGGGCTTTGGGGGATGCTCCGTCCCAGGGAGAGGTTCCAGAGTCCCGGGGTCTCTGTCCTTGGGGCTGCTGTGAGGGGAAGGGGGGCTGGAGACCCTCAAGCTCCCTCTGCGCCCCCAGCCCCAGGTCTGGTGAGCTGGTGGCATCCCCTGCCCTGCTGGGGTACGGCCCAGGGCGGAGGGGGCACGCCAAGGGGGTGAGAAGTGGATTTGGGCAGGAGTCGGGGGAACCCCAACTCTCTGGGTTTGCTGGTGGGGAGCACAGGCAGCCCTGGGAGCCCTGACAGGGCCTCTGTGCTCAGTTCCTGTGCAGCTCCTAAATTTACCCACCCTCCAATGCCCCAGGGCACCATCCACTCTCCCCTAAGCCCCTTTCCAGCATCGGGACTCAGTGCTGGACGTGGATCCAAACAGCAAATCCCATCCCAAGGGCACTCGGACAATCCCAGTGGAGCCCCGGCCGAGCTGTCACATCTGGTTTGGGTTTGGGGTGGGAGGGTCACGTTCTCACACTGCTGCGGACACGCAAACCCCTCCGAAGGCTGCTCAGGCCCTCGGGGCTCCCAACAAAGCAGGAATGAGACACAAAATGGGCCAAAACGTGTCACAAATGTCCTTCCACAGCCATCATCCCGGGCTGTGGTGCGGGGCGGAGCGGCGTGAATGGCTCAGCCTCAGCCCCCCGTGGCAGGAGCCTCCCCCTCACCTCTGCCATCCTCTCCCTCCTGTCCCATCCCCTCCCATCCTCTCCTTCCTCTCCCCCCTGTCCCTCCTGTCCCTCCTGTCCCCCCTGTCCCCCCGGTACCTCTGTCCAGGCTGAGGTGCCCCACGAGCAGCCTCTCCTGCAGCCGGAACAGCGCCAGCTCCTGCAGGCTGGCCCTCTCCAGCTCGGACAGGCTCTGCAGGGCCACGGGCTGCATCCCAGGGCTGGGGCCCGGCGCCGGGGCTGAGCCAGGGGTCCTCTGGAAAACACACCTGTGTGAAGGGAGCACATGGCAGCGGTGGGAGCGCCCCGGGGTCTGTGCAGGAGACACTTGTCCCTCCGTCACCTCCCCAAGGAGCCAGTGGGGCTGCAGGTGCCCCCACCACATCCTCTCACTTCAGCCTTCCGAGCAAAGGCCTTGGAGGCATCAGGAGAAGAGATTTAGGGTTGGTGTTGGGAAGGAATTGTTCCCTGGGAGGGTGGGCAGGCCCTGGCACAGGGTGCCCAGAGCAGCTGGGGCTGCCCCTGCATCCCTGGCAGTGCCCACGGCCAGGCTGGACGGGGCTGGGAGCACCTGGGCTGGTGGGAAGTGTCCCAGCATGGAACGAGATGAGCTTTAAGGTCCCTCCCAACCCAAGCAATTCCTCAGTTCTGATTGATCTCTTTTAAACCACAAACAACTGCACACGGCCAGAGGTGCTGAGGCCCTTTACCCTGGCACAGGCCAGGCCACAGCCCATGGGCACAGCCCGGGCACCCCATCCCCTGTCCCAGAGCTTTGGGGAGCCCTCCCTGCCGTGTGCAGGCTCTGGGAGAGCCCACACAGGGACCTGGTTCCTCACCCCACACCGACCTGGCTGCCTCCATCCTGGTGCCACCTCCTCCTGGTGCCACCTGTGCCACCGCCCCAGCACGGCACCCCCGGCACGGTCCAAAGAGCAGCAGCAGCCCCAGAGAGAGGACAGGACTGAGGTCAGAGTACGGGCTCTGAAGGAGCCTCCCCGAAGAGGCTTAAGGCAAGAATGAAAAATAAATGCCTGGAAGTGCCAAGGGATGAGGGTGAGACCCCCAGGAACGGGACAGGGCTCCTTTGTCAGCCTCAGCCAGGGCTGCGGCCCCCTCCAGCCCCTGAGACTGCTTCCTTCTGGCCAGGTTCGAATTTTCACAGTTTCTAAAGGTCTTTAGAAAGTTACATAAACTAAAGAAGAAAACAAATATAAAAGAGTTGTTCAGAGTTCCCTGTAAGGGCTCACTGAAAAGGGCCGGAGGAGACCTCAAAAACCATCTCATTCCACCCCTGCCATGGGCAGGGACACCTCCCACTGTCCCAGGTGCTCCCAGCCCTGTCCAGCCTGGCCTTGGGCACTGCCAGGGATCCAGGGGCAGCCACAGCTGCTCTGGCACCCTGTGCCAGGGCCTGCCCACCCTCCCAGGGAACAATTCCTGCCCAATCCCCCATCCAGCCCTGCCCTCTGGCAGCTTAAAGAGACGCAATGCAGGGATTTTTACAGCTTCCATCCTGCTCCCCCGGGACAGCCTGGGGCAGGCTGTGCCAGGTGAGAGCATCTCCCCGTGCCAGGGACAGCTCCCGTGCCTCTGCTGCCCCGGCAGCTCCCAAAGGGCGGGAGCAGCTCTGCCGTGGAGGGACAGGCAGATGGATGGATGGATGGATGGATGGATGGATGGATGGACGGACAAACCCCCAGACAGACACACTGCAGGGAATTACCTTTGTGCAGGTGAAGCTCCGCGTTCCAGCGGAGCCCCCGGGGACGCGGCTGCCATGGGGTGAGGAGGAGGAGGGGGAATCCCAGTTAGGAGAGGGAGCAGCAGAGGGAAGGCAGGAAGGAAAGGCAGGAAGGAGAAGCCCGGACAAGCTGCTGCTTATCTGCCCGACCGCAGGCGCCACTCGAAGAGCCCTGTGATGTGCCAGCACCACTGGCACCCCCAAAGCTCATCCTCCAGGAGTTAACCCCAAACAGCTGCCCCTCTTCTCACCCTGGGAACAGCTGAGGTGGGGACTGGCACCTCCAAGCCCAAGGCACAGCAGCAACGTGGGTGTCCTTGCAGGGGACAGGGAAGGGATAGGTGTCCCTGCAGGGGACAGGGAAGGGATGGGTGTCCCTGCAGGGGACAGGGATCAAACCAATCTGCAATCCCTGCAGATCCCATGGGACAGGAGAGCTCGCTCAGCCTGGACAGGCCCCGGGGCTCCCCACGGGGAAGGAAATGCTAGCCCACAGCGGGGGCAAAGCCAGAGCCCCACAAAAATCCTCCTTTGGAGGGGATGCTGGAGGAGGAATCCCACTCACTCAAAAGAGGAGCAGTGCTCATTTCAGGAAATCTGGGGAAAGCTCAGCCCAGCTGCCCCTTCCGTTCCCAAGGAGCAGTGGCTGCTCCCCAGTTTCAGCAGCAGTTTCTCTCCCCAGCTGGAACAAAGGGCCCACGTTTACCTCGCCCGGGTCCTCTCGCTGCAGGACCAGCAGCTCCTGGAGCTCCCGGCTCTTCCTTTGGGACGAAGGTTTTCACAGCAGCGTCTCCTCGATGGCTCCAGGGGCCCTTCCCAGCCCACAGGCAGGGAGAAAAGAGGGGAAGTGATGGAAAGGAGCTGCCACAGCCGAGGGGAGGAGAGAGGGGATGAGAATGTGAATTTTCTGCCAAAGAAATGAGAGCCAGAAACAGCGCGCGGAGAGAGGGCAGGGTTGGGTGGAAGGGACCGCGCTTCCCACGCTGGACACTGGGCCTTGGCAGGGATCGGCCCTTGCTCAATCCCCTCCAGCCTCAGCTTTCCCTGCTCCCATCCCACGGCGACCAGGACACCCCCGGAGCATCAGCTGTGCTGGCAGGTGGAACCTGCACCGGGGACGTGCAGCCTGGGCTGGCTGACGAGGGCCAGTCCCTGCTTTCCACCTCAGCTGCCCGTGCAGACCCTCCTGGTGCTCCCTCACGGCACCTGCCCAGTGACAGTGCCCGGCGGGGGCTGGCCCAGCCTGGGCACACAGATGCCCTCCCACCCAGGGCCCCTGCAGAGCTCAGGTGTTGAGGAGCTCACAGACCTGATGGGGTGGAGCTACAGCTCAGGTTGTTCCTGGAGGGTTACAGACCTTGGAGAGCCTCCCAAACCTCCACCAACACCCAAAACTGACACTTCCTTGCCCACTAAAACACACACGAGCCCTCTGGGGGCCACAGCCAGGCTCCTGACCCATGACCATGGAATGGTTTGGGTTGGAATGACCTTAAAGCCCATCCAGTGCCACCCCTGCCGTGGGCAGGGACACCTTCCACTGTCCCAGGCTGCTCCCAGCCCTGTCCAACCTTTCCCTTGGCAGGCAACGAACACAAGACAAAGAAAGCAGCAGGGCCAAGATTTGCCCATAAAAAATGTTTATTCCTTAAAAATACAGCATTCATCTGCAGGGACACAACTATTCAGAACACTTTTGTAAAGGGTTTTTATCTGCTCCCAGTGTGGCGAGCGCTCGGTGTTGGCAGCGGGGAGAGCAACAGCCCCCGGGGGAACAGCCCGGTCCCGAGGGAAGGGCTCTGTCACCCACCCCTGGGTGTCACCTCAGCAGCCCATCTGCAGGACAGATTTCCCCTGGGAGAAACCTCAGCCCCCCTGGAAAGGCCCTGGTAGGGAAGGCCGGGAGAGGGGAAGCAGCAGGACCCTGGGGTGCTCCAGCCCTGACTCACTTTCACAGCACCAGCCATCGCTCCACAGGCCCTGGCTCCTCTCCCTCCTGCTGCCCCATGGAACAACCTGCCCGGTCTCTCCAGCAGCCCCAGCCCCCTCAGCCCCCCAGGAGGGGGCTCCGGCTGCCCACGGTGCCCCGGCCCCATGCCAGCTCCCCCCCCGCAGCCAGCAGAGTCCTTGTGCGGCGGGCGCTGCCCCGCTGGGGGCCCAGCCCCGGCCCCGCTCACCCCACGCCTCCCCTGACTCCGGGGCTCCAGCCACGGCTGCTCTCAGGGCTCTGCCACCGTCCTGATTTCTGAAGCTTCTTCCCTGCTTTTCCCAAGGAGAGGTCTCACTCAGTACACACCACCCTGCCCTCTCTCCACCTGGCTGACCCCAAGGGACAGGCGGCACAGGGGCCACATTCCCGCCTGGCACAGCAGGGGTGGCCCCTCTGTGACCACCCCGGCTCCCCCAGTGCCCGGGGAGAACTGGTGCCAGGCCCTGCCGGTGGGAGCAGCAAGGAGGGTGGTTCATCTGGGCTGGAGGATGAAGGAGCAGGAAGAAATCCAAGGGACGTTGAGAGACCTCGGGGTGAGGGAGCAGGAGCACAGGGAGCGCTCTCCTCTGTCCTTCCAACTGCATGGGATGGTGAGGGGAGAAACAGCCAGCAGGTCAATACCCGGCTGCAGGCCTGGTGGCACCAGGGGAATTTGGGGTTTTGGGCAAGGACTTGGCTCACACAACACCAGGTGTCTGTGCCAGCTACACGGACAATCCAGAAATGTCCCTGTGCTCACCTGGGCATCACCTCGGCCACGGCACAGGGTGGAGAAGCACCTGGGCACAATGACACCAGGGCTGGGGACGTGTCACAAATTCGGGAACTGCCTGAGAGCAGGAACGTGGGAATTGGGGCTTCTCCCCCAAAAGTGAGGTGGGATCAGTAGCCCAAGCGATGGGCACCAATGCCTGGGGCGTGGGGAACAAACAGGAGGGGCTGGAAGAGCGCAGCTGGAAGCTGTGCCAGCTGCGGGGCTGGGAAGGGCCGGGATGAGGAACGGGAGCACGGCCAGGGCTGTGAGCCCTGCGGTGACACCGGGCTGGGGCAGGGGCTGGGGCTGCTGGGGCAGGGGCTGCTGGGGCAGGGGGCTGCTGGGGCAGCGGCTGCTGGGGCAGGGGGCTGCTG
>VZRQ01002788.1:75422-87064 GCA_013397975.1 Machaerirhynchus nigripectus | reverse complement strand
TGGGGCAGGGGGCTGCTGGGGCAGGGGCACCCCGCAGGGCTCCGGGCAGGCAGCGCAGCCGGGCTGAGCTGGGCCACCCCGCACCTCTGCGCGGCTGGGGAGAGCCTGGCACGCGCTGGCACCACGAGGAACGGGGCTGGGAAGGTCCTGCAGCAGAGGAGTCTGTGCTGCTTGAGCTTGGTCTCCAAAGCAAAGTAGGTGGAGGAGCTGGGTGGTAAAAATCACCAAAAGCCAGGCTGATGTTGCTCTGCTCCACCCACATCCCTGGGAAATTAAACACCCTTCCCATGAGAAAGGTTCTGTGCAGACTGACCCAGAGCACAAGTGGCACTGCCAGAATCCCCCTCTGCCCCACCTCAGCCTAACTGCTAACGGAGAACACAGCACAAGAAAGAACCAATTCCTTGGCTCAGAGGCTCCTGAGCCATCTAAATCCTCTATTTAAACATACCTTGGGTTTTACTCATAGAAATGTCTTTAAAAAATGCCTTTTTTTGTCCCTTTTGGTGATCTAGAAACCAGAAGATGCCCCGTGGTTGTTGCTTCAGGACAATCTATGGCTGTTCCCAGCAGCAGGAAGGTCGAGGAGGAGGAGTTTGGGCACACAAGCACATACAACATTGGCAGAACACGGAGTCAACACGCTGTGCTTCAAAGGGTCAGGCAGGAGCTTTTTTCCCCAAATCTACTGAACAGCACTTGCCCATTAACAAATAACTGATCAAAGGAGCTGCAGAACTTGAAGGTCCTTCCAGTGCTGCTCGGGACTTGGCTTCACTTTGACACTTTGTACCCCGAGGCCGTGGTGCGAGGGATTCATCAGGAACAGAGGGAGGAGCACCCCGGGTTTTCCCAGCATCCACATCCCACTGCTTCCAGCGTTAAGTCAAAGCTCAAGTCATTTTCAACCCATCAAAGCCACAAAACTTCCACCTCTTCTCCAGGCTGGCCCCAACCCCGCTCAGCTCCTGCCGGAACGTGTTGTGCAGTCGCGTCATGAGAACTTCCACCTCCGCCGTGCAGATCTGGGGGAACACAGGAAAACATCACTGAGAGGGAAGATGGAAGCCCTGATGGCTGGGATAACTCAAACAGGGACACTGCTGAAGTTCACCCAGGCTGTCCCTGATCTCGTGGGGATAATGCTGGGACACACTTTGGGGTGAGATGGCTGCAGGAGGAACACTGGAGTCAGGGTAAAGGGACTGGCTGAACTCTTCCCCTGTGGAATGCAAGGGAAGGGATTTAAACCTCCCAGGTATCCAAGTCACTGAACAGGGAGCACTTTTATCTTTATTTTAGTTTAACTCTCACATCCCAGACAGGGCAGGAGCTGCTCCAACAGAGCCAAGAGCTAAGACTGGGGTTGCATCACTGCAGAGAAGGAACCTGAGGTGGGTTTGTCAGCCCAAGGTCCTGCCGAGCCACACTCAGGGCTACAGACAACTTCTGAAGGGCTCTTCCATGGCTCCAAACCACCTTGGATCTTAAATTTTTGTGCTCTCTGCTGACCTTCTTGGCGAGAATGATGGGCAGGGAACAGGGGAAAGGTATTCCCCTCCCTTTCCTGTTGGCAGCTTCAAGTAACCAGGTTGTACTTCCAAGTACTCCCCCTCCTCCTGCCTCACCTCAGGCCCAAAGATCTGCTCAGGGTTAAAAACTCCACCCCAAACTAAAGTGAGCTCCTGCAAGAGGCAAGGAGGAGACAGAAGAGCTCAGAAGGAACACAAAGGACAAGGGGAATAGCCCTGAGTGTGAGTGAACACGAGGAGACTGATGCCATAGCACAGGTAAAGGGGGGGCTCTGCACAGGGGTCCTCCCAAGCAGAAGCTTCCACGAGCCCTTCTCTGCACTGGGGATACCAGAGAGGAAGTTCCAGAAGGCAGCTGAGCGCTGTGATGGCAGTTTTATAGGAGCTCCAAACCAAAATAAAGACAGCTGTTGGCCCCACAGACAAATTCCAAGCTAGAATGAGGAGATAAAATTATTAACTCTGTCTTTATAAGGCTGGAGTGAGCCAGGCCAGGGAGCCGTGTTTTCTTAGGAAAGGGGAAATCAAACACTCAGCAAATTATAAACACAAGCAGCTGGAGAAGTTCCAGTCCCAAGACAGGATTCCCATGCCTGTGGGGCCTCCAGTCCCTGGGGCTGTTTGCAGCAGACAGCTGGAGAACAGCACAGAGGAGAGGGAGATGCAATTCCAGCCGGGGGCCTCTGCACAGTGGCTCCCATTCAGTCCGAAAAGGAGCACAAAAGGCTCCTGTCCTCCACCCACCTGTCCCCACAGCCCCTGTCCCCACAGCCCCTGTCCCACACCCACCTTGCTGTCCAGGCGCTGCAGGTAGGAGCAGATGTACTCAATGCTGGCTCCAAAGGGATGCACGTGGAGAAACGTTGAAATTATCCCTGGGAAAGGAGCACCACAAAGGTCATTGTCAGGAGACAAACGCCAGCTGGGAACACCAGCCCTGTGCCACTGCAGGCGTCACAAGCCCGAGGTTTTCCTCAGCTCCAGGACTCCCACCTCCCCTGGGATAACCCCAGGAGCCAGAGGTGGGCAGGAGGAGTGCAAGGTCACCTTGAAGCAGCTCCCCCCAGCCCAGGTCTCCAGCATCACCACTGAGCCCAGCAGGACTCACCAACCAGGAGAACTTCTCGTTCAGATTTCACAGGGCTGTTGCTCAACGTCTTCTCCGCTGGACATTCCTTCTCCTGGCTGCAGGCACAAACTCTGGACGTGCTGCCCTCCTGCAAAACAACCCCCCAGGGCACGTTCCAGACAGCCTGGCACATCAGGCACTGCCTTGGGCAGGCTTGACAGAGCATGCAGGGGTGTGTTCAGTTTTCTGAGTCACTGCATGCATCACTGCTGTATCTGCTGTCTGTTTCCAAAATGCTCCCAACAAAGCCCAGCTGTGTCCGTGCTGCTGGGTGTGATCCACCAAGTGAGATGAAAAGGCCACCAAGTTCAGCAGATGCCACCAAGCATCCTGTACCAGCCCTGCCCTCTGACATCTGCTCCAGAAGGGCCTTGCTTTGAGCAACAAAAGACAAACCAGACCGTGGCCTTGCCATGACCAAATCAGCTGCAGAGGTTTATTTTTCAGATGCCCAAACTGAGACAAATGTGATCCATCAAGTGCCATGGGGCTGCCCAGGGCTTAGGATCAGACCGTCCCTGGCTTGAGTTTGTGGGACTGAATTAAAACGGGATTTGGCACCGTTTATTACCCTGACACAAACACACCCATGCAGAGACGGCGGGTGCACTAAAAGCAGGACTGGTTTTATGTGGGATTCCAGCGGCCCGAGAGCCGTGGGCAGCTATAATTGGGAACAGCTTCCAGTGACCAGCGAGACGGGCTGGAGGGAGGCCAGGGACACAGATAGAATTGAATGGTCCCCTGGGTTTGCTCAAATTCTTAAAGCAGTGCAGTTCTCAGCTGCACAGGGCTGAGGCTGTGCCCGAGCGGCCTCAGCTCCCACATTTGCTTCCAGGGGAGAGAGAGGAGCTCTGCCCTGTGGAAGCTGATGCAGGGACTGCAAGCCCACAGCCTGCCTTCTCCTGGACATCACAGAACCGTGCAATGGGGTGGGTTGGAAGGGACCTTAAAGCCCACCCCGTTCCAGCCCCTGCATGGGCAGGGACACCTTCCACTGTCCCAGAGAAGCAGCTCTTGGACTTACATTCCCTTGGCAGTCAGCTGCATCTCCCTCCTTGTCCTCTTCATCCGCCATGCTCTGCTGTGTATGGGCAGAGAAAGGAAAGATTACTGATGATCATCTGTCATTTTTGTTTGGAAGCTCCTGCTCTGATGACTACAGGAATACACAAAGCCATTTTTAGTTACTACAATAGCATTTATTATCTTCCCCAGCTCCTGGCACAAAAAAGTGGGACTAAAGATGGAAAATGAGATAAACCCAGTACCAGGCTGTGTGGGCCAAGGGGGAAAGTGCTGCCTCATGCTTCCTGTGTAATTGTGTCTGTGCTATAGAGGAAAGAACCAGGCAAGTGTAGATTCATGCCCTGATCCACAATCAAATCAGAGTGGATCACACCTGAGAAGCTGCACTATGGATTTCTGCTTGGAATTCTGTATGGATTTCTGTTTGGAATAAACCCAGCGAGCATAAAAATAATAAAACACTCACAAAAGCTTTCAGTTACAAAGTGTTTGATGGAGGGCAGATCAAAACATGCTCCTAAACCACAGCTGTAAATATTTGTGTCTGATAACTGAGACCTTTTTTCTTATCTTTTAAAGGCTCAGGTTGCAGAAAACCCCGTTCCAGCTGTGATGCCACTGTACACAGTTATATTTTATTTACACAGTTGCTGGGATTGTCTCACAGGTACATGAAGCAACAGCAGGTCCATTGCTGCCACACATCCTGCAATTTGTCAGGTAATTGCTCCTCACTTTGCAAGGACAACTGCTCCAAACCAGGGCTGGGCATTTGTCGCCCTGAGTTTTGCAGTCTTTCTATGTTTTCATTCTTGTAGTAGAATTTCTCAGGCACTTTACTGTAAACATCAGGCATGTTTACCTATCAGTATCCATTATTATCATTCTTTTTGTTAGGCAGAGACTTATGACAGACTTTTGGCCTGACCAGTGTCATGGAGAGGTGGTGACCCCATCCTCCAATCCATGGTTGTCTCTAAAAAGATACATAACTGACTAAATAAAGAGCCGGGTTTTTCTTCTTCCCTCTTCCTTCTTTCTGGCCCTTCTTGCTCTCTCTCTTGGCCCTGGCCCTATCCTGACAGAACGGTGTCTGCGTGGTTCTTTCGTGTCTGAGTACGACAGGCATTCTCACCAAGAATGCAGAAGGACAGAAGTCCTTCACCTCGCTGCTGAGGGACCACAGAATCCAAGGGCTGCACAAGGAAGACCTGGATGGCACATACCTGCTCCTTCAGGTTTTCTAGTAAGGTTTCAATTTTCAGTTTGTCTTCTTTCACTTTTTCCAACTCAGCTTCTCTCTTTTTGTACTCCTCTTGGACTTTCAAAAGATGCTGGAAGAGAAAAGATAAAACTCCTAACCTGCCTTTCACCAACTATTGTTCAAAGACCACAAAATTTGGAAGGGCTTTCCCATGAAGCCCAGACCCATCATAGCCCAGACCCATCATATCCAGACCCATTACAAGATGAAGCATAGAACAAAAGGGTCTGCAGTGTACCTTAGAAACACCTTTGCCTATCAGCATACAAAAAAGGTTGTGTAAACATGGGGCAGGAATTCCATCCCCAGTGGATGGGATTTCCCACTTCCTTACTCAGCTGGTTATGGACACACTGGGTACTTTGGAAGCCACAGTAAAGAGCACACGAGGAATCCATTAACTAGGGATGCTTCCATGGGACTTATCAGCTCACCACAATCCCTGGGTTCAATATCTGCTCTGGGGTTTTTAGCAACACTGGAAATGTCAGAGTTGCTCCCCTTTGCCTGTTTGGATCCTGCTAAAATCCAGAGCATTTTCCCACGCCCTTCTGCCGCCCATCCCAGCCCCCTTCCCCTGCAGCACGGCCCCAGCTACGGAAAATTCCGGGCCCACCTTCTGCATGCCCTGCAGAGCCTGCTGGAGGAGCTTCATCTGCTGCTCCTTGGTGGTGTCCTCGTCCCTGGTGGCCTTGCCCTGCTCCTGCTTGAGCAGCTCCACCTCGTTGCGATAGGCGTCCAGCTGCCAGCGCAGGCTGTCGTTCTCCTCCTTCAGCGCCTCCACCTGCGACACCAGCGCTGGGCACAGCCCCGGGGTCACACAGCGGCAGCAGCAGCTCTGCCACAGCTCCCCCGCCCTGCACAGGGGCTCAGCAGCTCCCAGTTACAAATCCCGAGCACCCAAAGGAACGGCTCCTGCTCTTTGGGATATCACAGGGCTGGAGCCCCTCTGGAGCCAGGCTGGGAGGGCTGGGGGTGCTCACCTGCAGAGGAGAAGGCTCTGGGGGGACCTCAGAGCCCCTGCCAGTGCCTAAAAGGGAGAGCTGGAGAGGGACTTTGGACAAAGGATGCAGTGACAGGACAAGGGGAATGGCTTCCCACTGCCAGAGGGCAGGGTTGGATGGGATCTTGGGAAGGAATTGTTCCCTGTGAGGGTGGGGAGGCCCTGGCAGAGGGTGCCCAGAGCAGCTGTGGCTGCCCCTGGATCCCTGGCAGTGCCCAAGGCCAGGCTGGACGGGGCTTGGAGCAGCCTGGGACAGTGGGAGGTGTCCCTGCCCCTGGCAGGGGTGGCACTGAATCAGCTTTTAAGTCCCTTCCAACCCATTCCAGCATTCCATGATCTCTTTAGGAAACAATCTCCTCTGGACAGAGCCCCTCTCAGTGTCAATGCAATGTTTAGGCTGGAAGAGGTTAAAAAAAGGAGGGAAAGAACATCCCAGGGCAGACTGAGGAGTGCACTGAACGGGACAGCTCCAGGGTGAACCTCTGCACCTGGACATCACCTGCACAGGGCAGGGAGCTTCCAGCTCCTCCACATCCAGCTCCAGGAATCCCAACCCTCTCACAGGAACAGCAGCTCAGACACCGCTTTAGGCCCCCCTGACTGGGCAGGGAGCACTGACAGACGCTGGCTGTAGACCCTGGCACCAAGAGGAAGCAGCTCCAGTAACTGGTTCTGCTCTGCCCGTGACCACTTTGGGGTACAAAACACTCAGAATGGGACTCCTGGAAGAAACAGCTGAGGAGAAGCACGTTCTGAGCTGTAAAAAGGGATTTTACCTGACTCTTCCGTTTCTTTCATCTCTGATGGATCTTCTATTTCTTCATCAGACATCTCCATCTCCTCCTCCCTCCGAATGCCCATCAGCTCATCATTGTGGATGTTACGGATCTCCTGGGGTTCAGAAAGCAGAGGGAGTTTCAGTACACATTTCCAGGAACAGGTTGGCTGGATGAAAAGTTGCTGGAATCTAGGTCTGCAAAACACAACTGCAGGATACGATTTAAAAACTGGCACAGGTTATTAGATCAAGGGCAACATCCAGCACAAGTCCCTCTGTCCATGCTACTGGGATTACTGACTCTTCCATCCCCCTTCAGGGCTGAGGCAGGTCAGCCCTGCTCTGTGAGGAACTGGAGTCAGCCCCAATTCTCTGGAGCCAAAAGTCCCAACCTGAGCTGGGACAGGGCAAACCAAGCTACAGCTGCACCCCTGCATGTACAGGGACCTCCTCAGGGTGACCCCAAAATGCTGAGACACCCTTTAGCCAGCATCTGATACCTACAATGAGCTAAGAGACATTTTAAATTACACCTAAAAATGTATCATGTACTAGCAATGTTTTTATAAATATGTATCTACAGCTGCCAAAATCTGAACCAAGAAGCTGCAACTCGTGACTTCCACCTTCCTTTAAGAGCAGTCCCTAAGCTGGGGGAGAGCAGCAGACTGAGCCTGGCAGCTGAAGGGCTCCTGAAAGAGGCCTCACCAGTGGTCTCACAGGCTCTTCCCACTGGGAAAACTTACCTTGGAACAAAAGACAGCTCCAGCTGGAGAGAGAGCTCCCACCCCAGCCACAGCCAGCGACCACAGGCAGGGAAGGACGGGAGCACTGGGCTCCGAGTGAGCCTGAATCAGATTGCACTTGGCTTCCCAGGTGCAACGGGAACCTTGGCTCCTCTTTTAGCTGCTACCAAGGTTTGAGTCAGTGGGATCTGGCAAGTCCCACAGCTGCAGTCTCATGGGGAATCACAGCTGGAAATGCCCCAGGACAACACGGGCACTTGGAGTGTTCCAGCACAGAGCAGGCTCAGCCACCTGCTCGGTACCAGCAGGGCCCTGGCTGGCCCTGACCCAGAGCCTTCCCAGGCTGCAGCTGTACAGCAAGGTGGCCTGGACACCTCCAGCCCACAGGCATCACCAGCCTCTCAGCTTTGCCCAAATTTACTCTGGATGTTAAATAACCTTAAAGGTGGAAGACAGCTCTTGGCTTTGCTGGGACAGACTTGCTTTCCAAGTTTGTAGTAAGGAACTCAAATATCCCAGACAAACCCAGAACCATGGAAGATTTGCACTAGAGGTAAGGAATGACAGCCACAGGGACCAGGACAGGGTGCAGGAATGGAATCAAACCTCATGCGACTCAACAAGGCCAAGTGCAAGGTCCTGCAGGCCCGAGGTGACAGCTGGCAGCACGGATTCCATCCCAGCCCCCAGGACAAACATCTCCCCGCCCATCACTTTCCAGAGGACACCCTTCCTTCACCTCAGCTTCTTTATTTCTGACATTCTGCCTGACTCCCTTGTCTGATTTTATCAACTCTTATTGGACTAAGAACTATTCTTCCTCCTGCAGGAGGAGCAGTGGGAGTGACAAGCCTTCTTCCATCAGCACCTTCCTGATCACCATCTTTAAACCACACATTTCATCACGTCACTTCATGGGACAGATACACAAACATAAGAACATCCTCCCTCAAGCTTTCCAGGCTGTTCATCTGCAATTACTTTCACCTCTCTCAAGGTGGAAATATCACATAAAAATGTGATAAAACAGATTCTGATGACACTTGGGAGTTCGTTGGGTTTTTTTTAACATCTCTCTAGAAATCCTTCTTGCTTTAATATTAACACCAGCAGAAAAATCAGTATTTATTATCACTATTATGGCTATTACTGTGCACAACTTCCATCAGCAGACAGGTCTCGACGTGTTGCTACTGGTGACACAAATACCAAGAGAAAATTCATTACCTGCACCACAAGAGCCTCCCGAGTGATCCCCACCTCACACTGTGAAGGAAGGTGTTGTTATCCACGCGAGCATCGTGCAAACTGAACATCAACATCCTGACAAGCAAGAGACCGTGCTGGAGGATCTAACACAAGAAAAGATTACCAACCTCTGCTTGTTTGCACCACACGCTGATGTTCTTACGCTGAGCTTTCGTGAAATGGTCCCAAGCCTTTTGTTTGGAGGCAGAATGGTACACGGCCACTATCTGCTCGACTGGAGTAGCAAATCAGCAGCAAATCGGGCCCGAATAGCATCCAGAGAGGGCGAACAAGAGGAGTAAAGGAGTAAAAAAGTGGAATCAGGCAGGTGGTTTGGCCCCCCTTTTCTCACAACACTGCACTGGGCTGTCGCTACGCTCAGGGAAGGGGCTCAGTGTCTGCAAAGAGCTCTGTGGGCCTCGCCGGGCCAGCGCCCAACGCGCGCGCAGCAGCGACCCGCTGGGGAACGGGCTCTGCTCTCAGCTGGGAACGGCAGGACACGGGGGAAAAAGGCAGCACAGGTGCAGAAAAATATCGAAATACGCTGTGCGAGGCTGGCTGGGAGTGCAAGAAGTTCAGAGGGGCAGGACTCACCTCTGAAATGGGGTGATGAGCTACAGCCACCAGTTCTGGCCCTTGGACAGTGCCACGGCCTGTGTGACCGACAGGAAAAGGACCAGGATCAAAGCCATCAGCTTTCCTTGGTCCTGGGATTTATTCCTCCTGCTTCTCTAGAAAATTCAGAGGATTTGGAATACACAAAGTGCTTCTCCTTGGCTGAGAGCTCACACCACAAAGCACATCCACTCGATTTTTTCTATGCTTCTGATGCAGTACCCATAAATCTCACAAAATAAACACATCTCCCTGCTCCTTAGAGTAACCTAACAGTGGCTGAGATAACCATCTTGGTTTTAGAGAGTGGAGTTACACGCTAGTCTCTATTACTACTTACTCTGTAGTGCTCACTGTATGGCCCTCTGGACCGTGTGCCCGCAGTTTTTAACATTAACAAGAAGAAAAAAGTAATTTAAAAAAAATCAACTAACAGCTAAAATTATTAGATACAAAACCAAAACTTAAGAATGTTCACCAGCTAGGGAAGGAGCTCAAGGAGAATTAGTACAACTGTGGAGAAGGAAAGAAATAAAAATTCAGATTTATTACAGCAAGGATGTGTAAGGGGCAATGAATGGTCTGAGGAACTGTTAAAATCACATCCTGGAATTAATACAGTCCATGCCTCTTCCTCGATTTCCTGGTTTTATAAAGTACTGGGATTTGAAAGTCCCAGGCTCTGCAGCAGGGTGTTGGAAGCACTCTGCTGCGTCCTACCTTTGGCGAACAAATCCTGCACACTTCGCTGAGGCACCAGATTCCCAAGAACTTACCTTGTCTGTGCACAGGAGGGGTTGAAAAGATGACAGAACTAATAATAGACGATAATTAAGAGGAAACAAATTCAGAATTCATTCTCTCCTCCCCCCAGATGAGGACTCTTACTCCAGTAAAAAGCCCCACAAGGAATTTTTGCTAGGTTAGTGCCACATGATTCCAAATCAGCCGTAGCTGCACAGAAGCGATTGCCACTTCTTTTCCCAGAGCCCTTTCAGTGGAGCCTCTCCAGACTCCAGAAATTAAGAGTCTTCCCTACACCAGACAACCAACATCCAGCCTGGAGACACCACTCACACTGCACCAGGATCCCTGAGAGAGCCAGTTTGAACTTCTCTTTCGCTTCTTCCATCTCCTTCTCGTGAGCCGCCTTCTCGTTGACGAGCCTGCGGATGTGGCTGTTGGCCGACTGGATCATGGAGTAGAAGTTGTTGGCAGTTCTCCTGTTCACCTCCCCACGTTCTATCCAGGTCAGCAAGGTCTGGATGGCTTCCGAGAACTTGGTGTCATCTGCAGCAAGAAAGGACAGCTTCACACCACAGCTCTGGGGTGGCCTGGGACGCTTTCAGGTCCTTTCCCTGGAGCTGAACTGCTCCTTCAAAGGTCAGCGTCCTTCAGGTGACTGATCGCAACTCCTGGATCAGTCCTGGAAGTTCTGGAAGCAGGGGAGGATCTGAACACGCGGCTGTACAACGGAAGGCAAGTCTAGCACCAAGCTGATGGCACAAATCACCTGCTGAGGTGCAGCAAGAGGAGGAACAAGCACTAGAAACTCACTGGAAAACTTCCCGTCTACTCAGATGGAGCCTTTTGTGAAAGGAAATGTCCTCCAGCTCCAAAATCATCCGGTCACACATGAATCTCAGGCTTCCAAGGTCTTACACTAGTCCTTTCAACCTTAACCAAAACTATCTGGAAGAAAACTTGTACTGAACAGTTCTGATTTGCACAAGTTTGCTGCACTCAGCAGGTTTGCTCAGCCTTGGGAAAATGGGATTTAGGGGAGAGCTCATCACTGGGTCCTGGGGAGGGCTAGGAAGACGGAAACTCCTCTTTTACAAGGGAGTCACGTGGAAAGGATGAGGGGAATGGATACTCCCGGGGACAACTTTTCACAATGGCAGCGCTGTGGAAGTGCTGGATTCCCCAGTACCAGAGGCTTTCAAGACTGGGCTGGCCAGAGTGTTGGGCCATCCGACCTAGACCGTGCTTTTGCCAAGAAAGGCTGGGCCAGGTGAGCCCTCAGGTCCTCTCCACCCTGAGAGGATGAGATTCAGGCGCTGGGGTTCTTTTGGGCAGAGAGAAGGAAGCCGGCGGGAGAGCCGCCGCGCGCCGAGCCCCGGGGAACGCCGCGCCCGCCCGGCCCGCTCACCCTTGAGCTTCTCGGCCACCACGCTGCACTCGTGGTCGGAGTAGTGCACGACGGGCGGCGGGGAGGGCGGGCGGAAGCGCTCCTCGGCCAGGCGGCGCCGGTGCCGCTCCTCGCGCGCCAGCATGCGCTGCTTGCACTCCCACTCG
>VZRQ01002788.1:64459-75229 GCA_013397975.1 Machaerirhynchus nigripectus | reverse complement strand
CCCGCCACCCCAATTAAACCCCACCAAGCCAAGCCCGCCACCCCAATTAAACCCCACCAAGCCAAGCCCGCCACCCCAATTAAACACCACCAAGCCAAGCCCGCCACCCCAATTAAACCCCATTAAGTCAAGCCCGCCAGCCCAGCCAGCAAATTAGGAGCAACTGTCCATTTTTTTAGGCACTATCTATAGAATTAGCTGGGCAATCATGCATGTAAGATGGGTACAGACTCTGTACCTCAGCCCAGTGTTTTCTACAAATTTTCAGGTGACAAAGCATCACTGCTTTTCCTCTCAGGAGCTGTTTTCATGTATTTAAGCAGAAATTCAACGGCAGCAGAAGGCGAACTGACACAGCATCACAGAAATCTGCCCCAGTTCCTATTGTTCTGTCTACAAAGGCACCATCACAGTTCTGTCCCAGAATTTTAAGCTTCCCTCTGAGCCAAACACACCCACCAGAGAGGTAAAGGGCCTTGTCCACCATGAACTCCTCAGCAAAGCGGATGTGGCAGAAGTTCTTCTTGCTCTTGCGGATAGCTATGACCTCCCCACACTGCTCAAACACCTCCATGATGATCTGCTCCGTCCCGTTTTCCGGCAGGCCCCCAACAAACACTGTCTTGCACCCTGGGGGCCTCTCTCTCGTGGCCGGAGGGGGAAGATCTGAAGGGACAAAGCAGAGCAGGTCAGGTTTTGGGTTGCCAGCACACATTCCTTCCAGCTGCTCCTCTCTCCTGAGGGATGGCCACACCTTCCTGGCTTCCTCCAAACACGCACCTGGCTATGCCACGCTCAGATTTATGGAGTGGATCCACAGCCCTGCTGAGGTGCTGGATAAAAATAAGCACATCCACCAGCGTGTTTCCAAACAGAAGACCTTGGGAGCCTGGAGCCCTCCAAACACTCTCCCGAGTGCAGGAGGCTCACTGAGCTGCTGCCAAACAACACAAGCAGCACCAGGAGCTCCCAAATTTAGCATGGGAGGTGCTACAAAATCACAGCTTAAAAAACTGCCCTTATGTAAATACCACATAAAAAACATGCTCAGGGCATTCTCTGTGCTGCAACTGCACACGCTGCAGACTTGTGTGCTTGAGCTACACCTCACACTACACGCCAGAACCAAACCATGAAGACTTCAAATACCCAGCGACCAGAATGTTTTTTTCCCCCAGTCCTTATCAATCTAGCAACTGCAAAGGCTATTTCTGGAGACGGCAAACACTCAGTGACAAGAACAGGCTTGTCCTGTTGCTCTGTCACCTTCCTGCCAGCAGTGAGTCACAGGAATGGCCCTCCTCTCACACACACCTGGGGTTTATACAGGCAGGAACACGGGGACACTCCCACAGAGACAAAGCACAAGCAGGCACTTACGCGGGTTGGGTGGGAAGAGAGTGCAGCTCTTGCAGTGGATGATCTCCTTCACGGCCGGCATGTCCGGAGGGATGGGAGGTGGGACGATCCCCAGGCCTGGCATCATGGGGTTGATCGGAGGGATTCCAGTCATCATTCCAAGAGCAGGATCAAAATCTAAATGGGGGAGAGAATAAGGGAGTCAAGTGGGGGGTAGAGTCACACAGTGACTGTGAGCTCTGACGGCAAACAGGGAACGCTCCCACACGTGCCGGAGAAAATCGGGAACGTGACAACATCAAACTTCAGATCTGCGCCCTTAAAATAATGGCTTCCCACTGCCAGAAGGGAAATTTAAGTGGGATACATGTAAGGAATTCCTCCCTGTGAGGCTGGTGAGGCCATGGCACAAGGTGCCCAGGGAAGCTGTGGCTGCCCCATCCCTGGAAGTGTCCGAGGCCAGGCTGGGTGAGGCTTGGAGCAGCCTGGGATAGAGGAAGGTGTCCTTGCCCATGGCAGGGGGTGAATAAGATGAGCTTTAAGGTCCCTCCCCCACCAAACCATTCCATGATTCCAAGAGCACAGACTGCAGGCAAAACTTAGGGCAAGTTAAGTGGTGGTGTCAAACACAGGACTGGCTGCACAGCAAACCACCTGCTCTGTGCCACAAGAGCAGAAATGGGACGCCAGAGTGCTGCCAGCACAGATATTCCCTCCCCAGGTGAGCAGGCAGGTCTTAAGGCAGGGGAGAGCACTCTTCTTAGTGCAGCAAAGCACTGCAACAGTCAGTTCATTCAGGACTTTGATGTCCAGCATCCCGCACTGCTGGGAAATCAGGCACAGCTCAGCTCTGCTCCTGCAGGAGCTCTTTCATCCTGGACAAGGTGACTCAGCCAAGCAAATGTATTTCACACCACAAGGTGGTCATTTCTGGAGCAGAATCCTCCATTAATTTCTGCCAGATCCATTTTGCTGCCCTATTGCTTTCCTCTTCATCTTCCTCCCATCCTTCCTTATAAGCCATTCCAGTTTAGTTTAGAGTAACACGTTCCTGGATATCACTGGTTTCCTGACCTGTGTGTGGCCCCCTCCTCCTCCACTGCAGGGTACCTAGAGGTACCCCACAATAACCATTCTTTGCATTAAAAAACAGGTAGCCTCACTTCCTTTCAGTTCAGGCCTCTAAATACATGGCTTGCAGAACTAACACATCTCAAACCCAGCTCAGTTTGTAGGTGGTGGGTGTTTGCCCAACTGCACTGAAGCAGGCTATTCCCACAGGGCTGTGGCAGGCTCAGCTCACCGGGCAGGAGGGGCTGTCCTGTCATGCCCATGGGAGCCATGCCCAGGTTGTTCATGGCGGTGGCCCAGGCGGTCGGGTCGGACATTGGCAATCCCATCGGAATGGAGTCCAGGCTCAGATTTCTGCCACCATCTGCTGAGAGAACATAAAAGTGATTAAGGGCTTAGAGCAGATCTCAGCTCTGCCCAGCGAGGCTCTGCAGTGTCAGCACCCAAAACCAGAGCTAAACCCACTCTCAAGGGAGAGCCAGATTCTGTCAGTTAGGCAAATAAGTCTATTGGGACAGGTATAGAGAATCACAGAAGGGTTTGGGCTGGAAGGCACATGGAAAACCATCCCAGCCCACCCCCTGCCATGGGCAGGGACACCTTCCACCAGACCAGGTTGCTCCCAGCCCCGTCCAGCCTGGCCTTGGGCACTGCCAGGGATCCAGGGGCAGCCACAGCTTCTCTGGGCACCCTGTGCCAGGGGCTCCCCACCCTCACAGGAAGAATTCCCTCCCAATATCCCACCTAACCCTGCCCTCTGGCAGTGGGAAGCCATTCCCCCCTGTTCTATCACTATGTCCTCCCTGGGGAGGTCCCACAACCAGGCCTGGCTCCAGGCACAGCGGTGGGGCTGCAGCAGCAGCAGCAGAGCCCAGCTCCCCTGCCCACCCCGCCCAGCCACAGCCCAGCTGCACTCGGGCTGTGTCCACAGATCCCTCGTCCGCTGCCAGCAACGGAGCTGGCACTCAGCTCACCTGGGGAAATGCTGCTCCTCTTCCTCTTCCCCGGGTCACTTGCATCCTCAGCCGGGCTGCCCGCCCCCCGCGGGCCAGCGGCGCTGCCCAGCCCCAGGGACTCGCCGCTGGCAGGGTCAAAGGGCAGCTGGTTTAAACCTAAAGGAGAAAAGCACGCTCAGGGACCCCACTTGGTTTGTGATGCTTCTGGATCGCAGCAGGGAGAGAAATGCCCAGTTCCGGGCACAAGCAGCACTCCGGGCCCTGGAGGAATCCTGACTGCTGCTTACAGGCCCCAGCTCCCCCGGTCTGACTGTTACACAACAAAATATTACTCACCAGCATCAATTCCACCACCCACACAAATCAAACTGCCTGACAGCGTGAGCCAGGGGTGCATCTTCCCTGGGTTGAGCAGCATTTCAAGCCTGGAAACTCAAAGGACAGGATTTTTCCCTATTTCTTCAGTCCAGGAATACACTGTTAACAGCTACTTAAGTTTCACCAGCGGAGAATTCACCTGGAGTGATTTACTACCAAAAAACAAGGCACAACTGAGAACTTCCTCAAAACGAGAAGGTGCTGTTGGAATTTTTGTTCAAGGAGTCTGCCAGACAGCTGCTCCTGGCTGTGGAAGGGGCTGTGGGATGCACACCCCAGAAAGGGGAGCTCCAGACCCCCACTGGCTGCACCCTCCTGTCAGGGAGCTGTGGAGACCAAGGTCTCCTGTGAGCCTCCTTTTCTCCAGGCTGAAGAGATGGGTCCAGTGCCCTGAACCGACCATTGAGTCCCTCACTCCACCTTCTGTCACAGTCAGCACTTGCAGGGATGTAAGACTGAAGGAGCGTTAAAATATCAAGTTTGATTTATCTTTGACTCAGCAAATTCACCCTAAACAGTCAACACAGGAAAAAAAAAAAAAAAGAAAAAACCAAACAAATCTCTTTTGTGGACCCATACAGAGTGATACAAATAACCACATTTCTAAGGTACTCTGTGTTCCCAGGGGCATCAGCAGACCCCCCAGAGCAGCAACAATGACAATTATCCCATCCCAAGGCACTGATGGGCCGAGGCATTCGTACCAAACCTCCCTCCAGACTCTGTGCAGCGTTGTGATTTCTGTTCCAGAGGATTCCACTTCCAAGAACTTAACAAACGTGGCTGCTGGGTCTGGCTGTAAATAGCCAAGGGGATACAGGGAGCCTGGAGGGCTCCTCTCCGAGCCACTGAAAGGTGAGAACGCAAGGAGCAGCCAAAAAAACAAGGACTATTCAGCTGGCAACAACAATAGTCACGCCCGGCTATGCAGGATGCCTACAATGCTGTGTCTTAAATATTCCAAAGTCAAAATATCATGGAGGTCATGAGGGCTCAGGAAAACAAATCTGAATGCAGTAGGTTAAAAATAGAGAGGTTGTGCACAGGGAAGACAGCAGGAGAAAGGAAAAGGAGCAGTTCTAAGCTTACGTTGATATTACCCATGTGACAGGAGAGGCAAAATTGAAGTTGAACAAGCGTTTTCCCACCCTTGGGAACGGGGATGGATGGAGAGAAGCAGCAGTACAGCCGGACACTGGTGTCACCAGGATGGACAGACACCCTGCTCTGGCTGAAGACAACGCTGTGGAGACACCTGGCACTGAATGCCAGTGGGCACTGCTCCTGCCGCTGCTTTCCAGCCCACCGGGGAACACAGGCAGCACTCACTCCAAGGATTTCCAGCCCCCGGTTGAGCTGGGATGCTCAAATGTCCCAGCGTGTCCCCAGGGCAGCTGACAGCCCGAAACACAGCAGCCATCAGCTGGAAGGCTCTGGGTGGAGGTATCCATGACCTGGAGCACGAGCCTTGTCCTCAGGGCTCCCCAAAACAGGACCAGCTACCATCCACCAGAGCCTAACAACAAACATGGGGGAGCAAAACTCCCTGGGAAAGCTTTGCTCTCACTTCAGCAGGATGGAGAAAGAGCAAATGCCCCAGGAAAGCAGAGGGCAGTATGGAAAGTGGGTGATGGAAGCAGTGAGAAAGGGACCCCGCTTGCTGCTCTCTTGCAGCACCGAGTTTGCTCCAGAAATTAAAACGAGCCAGAGGGAAGATTCCCAACACACTCGGGAGTAAGAAACCCCTCATTATGTCAGATTTGCCACCCCACACAGGATAAATGCCATGGACAGCAGCCAACTTTCAGGCCCGCCTGCCTCTCTCCTGTCATCTCAGCCAACAGCCGGAGCTCCAGCCACACCCTGCTGGACACAGAGAACGGGCTCAGAAGAAAGCTGAAGCTGCAGAAAATCCTCTCTCCTGGGCACAGAGCAGGATAAAAGCTGACAGGCTCAGCCAGTACAGCCAGGAGGCACGAACAGGAGCATCTCCCTGTCCTTTGTGCCAACCAGAACGAAGTGTCCTTGGCCATTCCAAGCTGCTCTGCTCAGGAGGGAAGGGACCAGCACAGGAGCAAACCACAGGGGGTTTGCTCAGTATTCCTGTAGTCAGCCAGCCTGGAAAGGCCAAAATCAGATTTCTGCATTTGCTGAGAAATGCTACACAGAAGGTAAGGGGGGAGGAGAAAATTTGGGTTTCCAGCAAGTGTTGGAATCAGTGTTGGCCCTTCCAGAGCCTTACGTGGCCCAGGTGTCAGTGTGCCCTTCATCTCCCCGTTCCTATCTCCAGGGATTTTCAGAAGAGTCAGTTTTTAAGAGTGAGACATCAGGCACTGCCATAATGCAGTGACTAAACATTTAAAAATAAAAACTTGGGCTAGAAGATTCCTCAGCAGAAAAACGGATCAGGGAAAGAAGGGGGGATGCTGAAAGATGAGCAGAAGGCGACTCTGAGCAGGGCCTCTCCCTCAGCACAGCGGGTCCTTGTGGGTGGTTTTCCCCTCTGGAAATAGGTGCTGAGCTGTGCCTAATGGGGAGAGCCCACAGCTTCCCACTGGCCTAAGAGCACTGACAACGCAGAGTTCCCCGTTCCACTGGGCTGGGATCAATCCAGGTCTGTGCTGGGGCTAAATATGGCTGCAGCTTTCACAGCACAGCTTCGGAAAGGGCTGGAGAGAGAGCAAAGATCTCAATGTTCCAGGCATAAATCAAGGCAAGTATCCATCCTCGCTGGGTCCCGTGCCAGACCCGGGACAGGACTTGGTCTTCCAATCCTGCTAACAGAGCTTGGCCATTTGCCTTAATGACCAGGGGAAAAAGAAACCCCAAACAGCCCCTGAGGTGACCTGAAAAGCCTGCTCTAAGATCATTCCCATTACCAAGAGCTGGAAACACTGGAAATCACAGCCAAACCACGGGATTGTGCAGCTCCTGTGCAACACTCCCAGGACCACCTAGACACAACACCGCACCTACAGGGCTGCCACCTCGGGATTTGGGAAAAATGTGCCCTGCTGGGTTCAGGAACGTTCAGTTAAGTGGTGGCACAAGCTCTGCCACAAGTCTGGCACTGCTCTGGGGCCGCACGCTCTGACTGCAGCCTCACTCTGCCCAGGCACTGGAACAATTTTCCTCCCATCCAACCAGTTAATAAACAGCAGGAACACAAACCTTTGCCCCAAAACTCAAATTACAACTATTAACAGGTACTCTGACACTCGCACACGCCTAAAAGCCTTTCAGTGATACACTCAAAAAGCCTGTGCAGGCTGGTGCTTTTATGGTCGTATTTTGGGGTGTCCTGGAGCCCTCTCAACTACTTGGGGTCACACTTTGGGGTGCCCCAGGTCCCTCTGAGCCCCTCAGGTGACATTTTGGGGTCCCCTGGGCTCCTGTGAACATGTATTAGACTTCTCTTACCGAGCATCGGGGGAACTCCAGAAATGGGCTGACACAGGCTTTACTATAAATATGGATTTACCTTTTGCCAACATTGGCAAATACAGGAAATAAGCAGTGCTCGGTCTGAGCAGGGTGTCTGTGTTTGTGGGATAAATAAACTGGATTCCGGGATGCACTGTGCCACTGATTACACAGGGCTGGTTCTAAGCCCTCAAGAAGTGCACTGGAGAAGACACCAAAGTCAATCTGCAGCCATCAATTAGAACACAGGAGAAAAGAGACCAGCAGGGAAGGGAGAGGAGAGGGACAGCGAAGCTTTGAAGTTACATTTTGATCCCAATCATTTCCTTTTGGAAACTAATTCCCAGGCTCAAAAACTACTGCTGGGCTCGTGCATGTTCCTCTACAGCACTCCCAGCTTACCTCTCACTGGTAGGGCTTCACAACCATCAGTCTGAGCCGGGAGCTGGCCAGGCACACTGATGAGAGCAGCACAATTTTGACAGCGGCTTCTGTCAGCTCCAGATAATCCTCCAGGGCAGCGGGAGCCGCGCAGGGAACCCCAGAACCCCCCCGCGTTACCTGCGAACTGCACGAGGAACATGGCAGGGTGCTCAGCTAAGGCAGGAGTTCAGCCAGCTCTCCCACTGCTCCCAGCTTGGCTTTTGGTTTGCAAGTCCGAGTGCCGGGCTGAGCTCCCTCGCTCAGCTCCCAGCACAACGGGAAAGCTGGGACCCAGTGACAGCAGAACTGCCCCGGGGCAGGCGGGACAGCCCAGGCGTGAGAGCCCAGGCTGGCCTGGGGCTGGCACCCAGCAGCTCCATGTGTCACCATCCGTCTCCTGTGACTGACACCCATAGGCAGATTCCAGGATGCAGGGGACGGAGGCGGATGAGCAGGTGGGGAGGCAATTAACAGCCAGAGCATCTGAATTTGCCAGGGATTTCATACATCACTGCTCTAAGCACTGGCACACAGCTCAGTAAACCCTGTTTGCATGCCCGAGATTAGTGGCCTTTGCACTGAAAGATTAATTCCTGGTAATCCTTGACGGTAAGAGGCACACTGCTCGCTTTCCTTGACTCTGGAAGCTTGTATTTGAAAGAAATATATCAATTTCAGGCAGCTAATTATTCTAGCAGGGCACTGTAAAACCAAGAGGCACAAAGAGCCCCTTTCTCCTTTGCGCCCGAGAACGCAGCAGTCAGCAACCCCAGTCAGGGACACCCACCTGCAGAGTTTTCACAAGAATACAGCCACAGCAGCAAAAACAGGGGGTTAGCCAAGTCCTGTACGAGCTGTGCTCTTCACTCTCTGCTATAACCCAAAACAAAGGAAAAGATTCCTTACCAGCACGTGAGTACATGTATGTGTGTCACCAGCAGCCACCTAACACAGCCCTCGGTGCTCCCCAGCACTGGAACCTGCCTTGCCCACCACGCCAAACTATTAAATATTCCATGGATGTGTTCAGGGTGCTCACAAGGCCCTGCCAAACCACGCTGTCTCTGCACACACATCTAGGAATTACAACACTGGGATGTCCAGGGGGTGAGCTGCTCGTGCCCCACGGGGTGCAGAGCAGGCAGCTCATCAGTCCCATCCCTTTCTGTCCTTCCAGACTCCCTCAGCACTCCTGGAGAGCAACACCCAGCACGTGCTGCCTCAGAACAATGCTCAACAGCTCCTATTTTCAGAAATACCTTTCTGAAAAGCTAGGAGAAGAAAACTGATGGGCAAAGCGATGCAGGACTAACTACACACAGCTACTGGGGAAGAAGAAAAGGAGAAAGAAGAAAAAAAAGAGGGGAAAGAAAAAAAGGGAAGACACAAAGAAAACTCCAGGAGAGCCAGCAATCAGGATCATCAGAAAATCCCAGTGTAAAAGCCCAGACTGAAGGGCAAGAGAGCCTCGTGGAAAGCCAGCACCAGCGTGAGGAACTGCTGGCTGAGAGTGGAGCAGCTGGACAGGATGGACATGCTGGAACTGGAATAATGTCAGCAGAAAAGTTGGGGATTAAGGGAGAAATCTCACACCATCTTTGGAAGGTATACAGAATACCTCAGTAGCAACACCTGATCTTTGAAATGAGCCTGTGATTGAACCTCATCCCTGCTATGAGCTCCAAACACATGACCTTCAACACAGAAACCTGACCTTACCCCAGCTCCCACACAGCTTTCAACAACTCAGCTCAAGGGGCTTTTTAATTAGAGCCTCAAAACTCCTCAAATAAGCCTTGAAGAAACAGAGAACCCAACCACCTGGCTTCCAGCACAGGGAAGAGTACGGCTGGAGTAACAAGGAACACAAGCCGGAGGGACAAACTCCTACCCCAGGTCGCCTCCATGCTCTCCCACCATCTCAAGGCTCTGCTGCAACTTTCTGCAGGAAAATACGGAAAAACGCAATGGCTAATTAATATAGCTACAGGGGAGGCAGGAATGGTGCAGACTAATGAGGAACTTACCCGAGGATTAGTGTTTGTGTAACAAACACGTGGCACTAAGGAACAAAAACATCTGCGAGCAGCATGACCCGGATGGACGTTACTGGTGACAGCACACAGCACCAGAACACGAGGAAAATGAGAGTAAGAAGCACATAAACTAAAGAAGCTCGATGTAAGTGCTCAAGGAACCAAACAAACGGGTGCATGTGCATATGTGAGTTATGGTCCAGGGCTGTGGGAGAGCTGCAGCCCACGGCAGCTGTGGGCACCGGCACGAGCGTCCCCAAAGCTCCCGGTGCTGCCCACGGGCCATCTGCTGCTCACCACGGATCCAGCGCAGCCCCGACACACGTGCGAGCCTCGGGAGAGAGGGGGAGCACAGCCAGGTGCATCCCAGCCCGGGGGGAAGCTGCTGCCACCTTCAGCCCCCACCCCTTTTGCAAACCACTCGCTCTTGGAGCGTCAGAATAATTCCTTTATATGCAACCAATATCTCCTTGTGCCACTGTCACAGGATCACTGGGGTTGAAAGAGACCTTCAAGGGCATCCAGACCCACCAGCACCACCACGATAACCCCTAAAACACATCCCCAAATGCCTCCTGAACACCTCCAGAGATGGTGCCTCCACCACCCCTCTGAGCAATTTATGCCAAGGCCTCACTGCTGCGGTAGGGAAACGATTGTTACCAATTGTTACTAATTGTTACTAATTGTTACTAATGCCCAACCTGAACCCACCCTGGCGCGACTGGAGGCCATTTCCTCGCACTCTGAGGACACACGACACGGCACAAGGTCCCGACCCCCCGGCCGCCCGTCCTGTCAGGGACTTGTGCAGAGCCACACGGTTCCCCCCGAGCCTCCTGTTCTCCCGGCTGAGCCCCTTTCCCAGCTCCCTCAGCCGCTCCTGGGGCTCCACACCTTTCCCTGGACACTCTCCATCCTTTCTGATGTGATTTTAATGCTCTTTTTAAAGTAATTTTAACTACCACTAAACTTAAACAGTGGCCCAGACACTTCCCACTTGGAATTAGCTTTCCCACACAGCCTTCCCAGCACCCAGACGGACCCGGAGCCCCGCGGGTGTCCCCGCCAGTCTTCCCGAAGTCCCGACGGCTCCCACGACGTTGTTCAGGCCCTCCAAAACT
>VZRQ01002788.1:52069-63833 GCA_013397975.1 Machaerirhynchus nigripectus | reverse complement strand
CTGCTGCCGCCCTCCTTTCCCCCGCCCCGGTTCTGTGCTCGCCCTCCGCGGCCACTGCTGCAGCCCCGATGCCCCCGGTGCCGCCCCGAGCCCNGACACAAAGGCGTTTATTCAGCAGTGGGGCACAGCCCCCTCCGTCCTTGCCTGTCTCCCTGCGGGCCGGGGTGGCTCCGTCCCCCGCCCCTCCACGGCCTCCCTGCGCTCGCCCCGGGCCGGCCGCTCCCGCGGGCGCTGCTCGGTGCCGCGGCCGCCGCAGGCTGGAGTGGGCCGGCGGCAGGGGCTCTCCGGGGTGAGGGATGGGAGCAGGCGCGGCCTCACAAGGAACGGCGAGGATGAGGATGATCGAAGCCGCAGCCGGCAGAGCTCAGGCGTCTCCGAGAACGGGCAGCGAATCCCCGGTGCCGGGGGATGATGGGCCGAGCCCGGAGCTGAGCCACGCTGGATCCACCTGCAGCGGCCCACGGAGCCCGGCTGCTCGGGGCAGCCTTCCCCCGGGCTCGGTCCGTCTGGCACAGCCAGGAGCAGCGCCTGCCCTGCGGTGCCTGGTCCCAGGCCGAGGGGCATGCCACAGAGGGCCTCTAGTTTTGGGGTCTTTTAAAGACACTGTCATTTTTGCCTCTTTCTCAAGGATGGGGAAGGCCTCAGCTCCATGGCAGGTTCTGGATGCGAGTGGGTACAGCCCTGAGCCTTCGTGTCTTCTAGCGGGGCAAGGACAGAGGTGGGAACAGCTGCTGTTTCATGCAGAGCACCCTCATTTTCAGGGTAGGGTACATTTTTGGCAAATAAGCCTCTTCTAAGGGAAGTTTTCTTGCAGTGTGAATGAAATGAAATGATTTTATGAGAAGCAATTAAATATCAGCACAGCCTGTGCCAGGGGCAGCCGTCTGGCCACTGGGGCAGAAGGGGTTCCCACAGGGTGTGCAGGGACCCTCCCAGTCCCCAATCCTGGCTGGGACACAGCAGCTCTCCTTCGGGGGGATCTGAGGCAGCCGATCCTCCCTCTCCTTGTTCAGCCAGTTACTCATTGACTCCCTTTCCAGCCTGGGTAAACAGTGACAGCGGTGCCCAGGCTGCCCCTGCCCTGGGGCTGCCCCCTGCCCTGGGGCTGCCCCCTGCCCTGGGTCACACCAGCCCCCACACGGGCAGGGCCACTGCCGAGCCCTCTGTGTCTCCCATGCCCAAACCCACCCCCCTCACCTGTGCTTCGTGTGGGCACAGCCCGAAGTGGGGGTGACCCTGTGTAGGATTGAGAGGTGGGTTTGGGAAGGGAGTGAGAGCACCTGTGGTCCCGGGGAGCTTGGGGATGTTCACAGCCCTCCCAGGGCTGAGGGGATGGAGCCCCCCCTGTGCCCACACCTGCCCCAGGCACAGGGGGTTTGCAGCAGTGCTGCGGACAGAGGGGAGGGCAGGGGGTGCACCCCTGGCAGGGGAAGCCGGGCAGCGATGGGCAAAGGGGCTTTGCCTGTGGATCGAGTGGAAGAGCTTGGTCGAGGAGACATGAGGCTGCTCCAGAGGAGGCTCTGCAGGGGTTGAAAGAGACTCTTCTCTGGGGTTGAAAGAGACCTTCAAGATCATCCAGAGCAGGGCTGGGGCCAAGCTGGCTGTGCTGAGGGTTGTGGGGCAGTGGGCAGGCTGGAATCCGGCCGTGATGGTGTCCGGGAACTGACACCCACCCGTCTGTGATCTCCTTCAGAGCTGGCAGGCCCTGAGCTCATGGTCACAGCGCGGGGGGGAGCTGGAAAGCCAGAGGCAGCCACTCCTTACCAAGTCAGTCCCGGAGCTCCAGGCAGGACACAGCGGGAACAGCCTTGGTGTCTCTGCCAGGGAAACAGCGGCCATCGCCCAGGTGGAGCAGGACCCTCCTCTTGGCACCTGCAGCCAGCTGGGAGAGCTGGAGCTGCACGTCCTTCTGCCAGTAGGAATAGAGCAGTGGGTTCAGGAGGGAGTTGCCCAGCCCCAGCAGCCAGAGGAAGTTCTCGATGACTTTGTAGGGGAAGCACTCGGGGCAGACCATCTGCACGACGCCGGCGATGAAGAAGGGCAGCCAGGAGAGGGTGAAGCACCCGATGAGCATGGCCACCGTGCGCATGGCCTTCATGTCACTGGTGGCACGGGGCGGGGGACAGCTCCCCCCCAGCCCCGCCTGCTTCACCTCCTGGATGTGCTGCACGTGCACCGAGGCGATTTTCAGCATGTCACAGTAGAGGTAGAGGAAGAGGAAGAGTGCGGGGAAGAAGCCGAGGCAGAACATGGTGAGCAGGTAGGAAGGCTGGAAAACGTTGAAGAAGGAACACTTCCAGTGGTTGGAGACCTTCTGGAAGCGCGGGATGAGGACGGGGAGGAAGCCGACGACGGCAGCAACCAGCCAGAGCCCCACCAAGCACACCCCGACCCGCACGCCTGTCACCAGCTGGAAATAGTGGAAAGGCTTCCGGATGGCCAGGTGCCTGTCACACGCAACCAGGATCAGGGACAGGATGGAGGCAGCAGAGGAAGAGGTCACGAAAGCCATTCTCAGGACGCAGAAGTTCTGGGAAGGACGAAAGGGCTGGGAAAGCTCATCCATGGCCAGGCCCATGACTGTGAAGCCAACCATGGCATCCGCCAAGGCAAGATTGAGGACAAAACAGAGCCCCTTGGAGCCGCTCTTCTGGATGTGGCAGAGCAGGACGATGGCCACCAGCATGTTGGCAGCAATGATGAGCGAGGCCAGCCCGGCGAGGATGGCTCCCAGGGCCCAGCTGGCCGTGGCTGCCTCCCGTGGGACACAGCACGGGGATGGTGCATCCCCAACGTCATTCTCAGGCATCGCTCACCTGGGGCCTCTCAGCAGGTGCAGCTTGGCAGCGGGAGCAGCGGGAGCCCGGGGAGCAGCGGGAGCCCGGGGAGCAGCGGGAGCCTGGGGAGCAGCAGGAGCCCGGGGAGCAGCGGGAGCCCGGGGAGCAGCGGGAGCTCGGGGAGCAGGGGTGTCTCCCAGGGAAGCAGAGCTCTGCCAGCAGCTGCCCGCAGAAGGGACTGCTGGACTCGCAGCACCCGCTGTGCCCACGGAGGTCCCTCCCCTCCAGCCACGTTTCCAGACAACCCTGGAGCAGGGGGTGAGCAGGGAGCACCTGGGCAGGAAGCTGCCACGGTGGCACACGGGGCGGTGGCCGTCCCCCCCAGGCACCAGGGGCTGTGCTCAGACACACAAGCTGGGAGTGGGGACAAGCACAGGGAGTTCCCAATGTCCGGCACAGCTCGTGGGGCTCCTGGGGGTCACTGCCAAAGCCGGGACAGTTTCTTCCTGCTGGGACCAAGGGAACAGCACTGACACCTTGCTGGAGCAGCAGCTCTGAAGGTGACCTGGTTACAGCGGGGAAAAGCACTGACAAGGGATGTGTGCTCAAACACAGATGGAGAAACATCTGCCAGCCTGGGAAACCAGCGCTGACAGCTGGGAACCTGCCGTGCCCTGGGCAAGCACAGCAGGGAGCCCAGGGCACCCTCGGGGAGGCCAAAACCTAGGAATTGCTGGAACCTGCAGGGCAAAAAACCACCACACCCCACAGAGGGGCCTCGGATCCAGGCAGAAGGCAGCCACGGCCCCCCGAGAGCTGGTGTCCTCTGCCCACTCATGGATCCATGCAGAAGTAACTGGCTACTGCCCAGAAGAGCCTCTCTGTGTCCCAGAGCTCCCCCTGCACAGCCCTTTGCATCCCCAGGAGCACCAGGCTGGCTCCATGAGCCAGGTCAGATCCACAGAGACCTTGTCCATCACCGACTGACCTCCCTCCTGGGAGAGTTTAACCAACTTTGCCGTGATACTCCCAATGAAATCCGTGTAAGTGCTACTAACAGTAAAACATGATCCCACACACACTTAGCTAATCATGAGCATATTTACTAAGAGTAACTTGTAACAGAGAAATTCAGGAGAGCAAAGCCTCTGCATCCTTGTGCTACAGAATCCCACAGCATCCCTCACACCTCCAGGGGTGGGCTACACATGGCGGGGGCTGGCAGTGTAGGGCTGACAGCTCCAGCCCCTACACAAAGTGTCACAAGCCTCTTCTGCCTCGTGAGCTGGAAAAATCCAAGCTGCCAGGAAACAGGCAGGACTGAGCCTTCCTCTGTCAAACAGTAACCTGGGGAGAGGCCGAGAGGGAGGGAGGGGCACCCGGGGAGGGAAGGAGCAGCAGGCTCGGGAATGGGGGGCTGCAGCTGTGGAGCCCCACGGGAACAGCCAGGCTCTGCACTGCAGGTGGCCACAGGAAGGGTTCTGGTGACCTTGCACACCCTCCACTCCTGTTTGCCCAGGGAGACATCTGGGGAGCCTTTTCCCTGATGCTGGAGAGGATCTAAACCCCCGGAACGAGAACAAGGACAAGGGAGAAGTGGCAGTACAGCAAGTACAGGCTGGAGCCAGTGCCTCCCTGTCCTGCTTCCATGGATCAGGGCCACACGTATTCCCACCTTAAGCACCTGGGGAGGGCTGACTGGTTTCCAGGGAGCCGCCCATGCCGGAGTTCCACCCCCTGGGCCTTCCTGGGGGTGCAGGGGAGCAGGTACAGACTGCTCAGGTGTGCTCCCACACACTGCCTGGCACAGCCTGCTGAGCTGGGCCAGCGGAGAGCCCTGCTCCAGGCAGGATTTCAGCCCAATGGAACTGTCTCCAGGCAGGATTTCAGCCCAATGGAACTGGCTCCAGGCAGGATTTCAGCCCAATGGAACTGGCTCCAGGCAGGATTTCAGCCCAGTGGAACTGGCTCCAGGCAGGATTTCAGCCCAATGGAACTGGCTCCAGGCAGGATTTCAGTCCAAGGGCTCAGTGGAGTTGCCCTGCCTCCACCTGCGGCTTCCGCAGGCAGCTCTGACTCTGTAACACCAATTCCCTCCCGCTTTTCCCAGCTGGATTTGGCTGAGCATTGCTTGTGTGGCCTGCACAGAATCCCAGCTCACAGCAGGCTCAGCCAGGACACGCCGCTGTGTCACAAGGGACCTTCATCCAAACCAGCGCCACCCCACAAAGAGGAAAGGGAGCAGGAACATGAGAACCATTTGCTTCCATAGCCATAAACAAAAAACAACCAAAACCAGGAGATGACCAAAATATCCTGCTCAGCACCAGAGCCATCATTTTCAAGTGCTGAGCTCACCTTTGAAGCACAGCACCTGGCCCTACAAAATATCTAAGCAAAAATAGTGTGAGTAATAATGATGTAAGCAGGAATTTAAGGGACTGAGGTTTGGCAAAACTGAGCTGGGAGGACAACAGGGTCATTTTCTGACACTAACCAACCTGGGTTTAGAAACACCTCTACTGCAATGCATCCCACCGATTGCTTTTATATAAATATACGGAGAATGAAGGTATCTCCAGTGCGGTGAAAACCAGCTCTCCAAGGGCAGACACCCCTGCAGCGAGGAGCACAGACCCACACCCAAGCCATCCGCTCAATAAATAATTTAATGAAGTTACAGTTCTGCAAGAAACATGACAATGGCACCTTCCCGGGCCCCAGCCTCGCCCCGCGGGCACGGGAGGACACCCACCCTGCCAGGCACGAGCCACAGTGCCCCAGAGGCCACTGGAACGCACAGATCTTCACAGAAGATATTCCTGCAGGCCCGGGCACGCGGACACCTCCGGGTGGGGCACGCGCGGCTCCCCCTGCCCCCGGCAGCTCCTCAGGGACCCTGCCCTGGGGCAGAGCCCAGCCCTCAGGGTACCAGACACCACGACATGGGGATGGTGGGATGGATGAAGAGGGAGGCGGCAGCACAGCTCAGCCGCCAGCCCCGAGGATGACTCTGGTGAGATGAAGGCAGCTCAGAAGGGGAGGCGCTTCAACTGCTCGTACGTGATAAAAAACTGAAGGGAACGTCAAGGAACCGGGAGAGGTGTGAGGCAGGGTGGGCAGAGCATTCAGCTGGGCTGGACACCCCTCCGGGGAGCTCCTTAAACCCACCCGTGGAGCTCCTTGTCCAGGCAGCACAGCCCGACCTGGCCAGGCAGCAGAGCTGGGCACAGGTGCTGCCAGGAGCGGGGACACGGACCCAGAGCAATCCCAGCCCTGCCCAGACCGCTGGGAGAGGGAGGTGGCCCCAAGCCCACGCTGGGAGCTCTTCACAGTCAGCTCCCCACGCAGTTTCAGCAGGCAGAACGGTCGGGGTCAGCACCTGCCTCAGCAGAACGTTCCCCACGGTTCCCTCCCAAACAGGAGCCAAGCCAGGACCCTCCTGCAGCCCAGGCCAGGCGAGGTCCCGGCCAAGCCCCCAGAGGCTCTGCAGGAACCATCAGAGGTGCCCAGCAGTGTCCCCAGTGCACCCCAGCGGGGTGTCAGCCCTGCCCCGCCCCTCCCAGCTGGGTTCTCCCCGTGTCCCAGGGAAGGATACGATGATGTTCCAGGGCCCCAGACGAAGCCAGTTGGGCCAGAAGCCTTTGTAGAGTGCAAAGAAGCCCTCACTCTTCCACGTCTGGGAGAAGAGACAAGAGGATTAGGAGACACAGCAGGCCCATGCCCTGCCCACCTCCCCAGTGCCACGTGTGCCACTCCAGCTGCTGCAGGGAGCAGACAGGCCCGTGCAAGCGTGTGAAGCATCACCTGCAGCCTCTGAACCCAGCTAACTGCATCATGGCCTAAATTCTGTCCCAGGAGGCTGGGAGGATGCTCAGGCTGACAGCAGCCCCAGGGAAGTGACTCTGAGCCCTCTCCTGTCTCACCAATGACATGCTGGGTCACTGTAGGATCTCACTGCTCCCAGCAGAGTGGTGCTGGCACCTGGCCAGCCTCCCAAGACAGGGATGTGCCCACCTCTCCCCTCACCTTGACGAGGCCATCCAGAGTGCCCTTGTAGAGCTCGGTGCTGCCCACGATCGCCCGCTGGTTCATCATCCGCGTCCGCACCACGTCCACGGGGTTGGAGGCGATGGCCCCCGCCAGCCCGCACGTGAAGCTGGAACTGCACACCCCAAACCGTGCTGAGTCACGGCCACTCCCCCTCAGACTGGCACAAAAAACCTTCCCCTGGATTTTATCAAAGGCATGTAGCAATGAACGTGAGCTGCACCCCCTGCTCCTGCCTGGCAAAGGGGCAGCGGCAGGACCTGGGCCACCGCAGGAGCCTGGAGAGCTCAGGGGAGGGAAATGCTCAGCTCAGCTAATCCAGACCCTCACCTGAGCCCACAGCTGTTCCTCAGGGCACTGGCAGCCCTGCAAGGGTCCCGGGTGCTGCCCAGGTGACACAGACCCAGAGGCACCCCCAGAAGTGCACATCCTTCCCACCAGAGCAAACACTTCTCTGGGACGGAGGGAGGAAGAGCAAAGGCAGCAGAAGGGATCACAGAGCTGCCAGTCTCCCCCTCCACGGAGGCTCCAGTGCTCCTCACCCCAAAGCCAGTGGAAGCACTGCAGCATCTGCAGCTGAGGAAGGGGGACGTGGAGGTGAGAAAGGACTTTGGTGCTCTCTGCCAGCCCTGCCCACAGCAGGCTGACTGCAACACCTGCTCTGGGTCCTGTCAGCCTCCTGTCTGCTCCTCTCTCAAGGCCCTTACAGCAGGGGCTGACAGGCGAGGACCAGGGACTGCAGCAGCTTCTGAGGGATTGTTAGAGGTAGCCACACGCGGGCATCTCCTGCCTGGTTCAAAGCAGGGCACAGATGGGGGGCAACAGCACTTCTGTCATCAGCCAGCTGACACCAAGCTGGCATTTCATGTCACCACAGGATTTCTGCCAGGTCCTTCCCCGAGGCCTCTCTGGGACGTGGGGATGGATTAGTGGTGGCCTTGGCAGCGCTGGGGGAACGGCTGCACTCGATGGTCTTCGAGGTCTTACCCCACCTTAATGATTCCACACCTGCTGCTGACTGAGCTGCTCCAGCTGGCAGAGCAGATCCTCTGGAAGCACCAGCCCTGCTCCCTGCAGCTCCAGAGCACTCGCTCCATGAGTGGTCTCTCCCCAGTCCCACCCGGCTCCTCTGCCCCACGCACCCCCGAGCCTGCAGCAGGGACTCACACGAAGTGGGCGAAGATGGTGTCCCCCATGAGGCCTGACAGGATCAGATGCTTCTTGGTGATGTCGTAGACTGGCAGCTCCACCCCCACCACGATGGCAGCTCGCTGGGCCGTGGGGACAACGCCCTGTGGAGAAGGGACACTGCCACCACCCACAGCCACATCGCCCCGCTCCTCGCAGGGCCTTCTCCTGGCAGCCCTCCCTGCACCCTCCCTGCGGGCACACCAGCTCTTCCAGCTTTGCCTCGCAGCCGAGCAGGACGTCCCCACCCCGGCAGCGTTATTCCAGCTGCATTAACTCCCCTCGGCTTCCCTCCTCCCAGCACCAGCACCAGCACCAGCACGGGAGCCAGGCTGTCACCCCCTCCCCTTCTGCACCAATTTCAACACCAGGAAAGACTCTGCCCCACAAGAGCAGCAGTTCGAGGAGCCAGGAGAGGCTCCAGGTGCTCCTTGCTACAGAACAGCAGGAGAGCACCTGCTTCCCTAAGGTTTTGGTTAGTTCTGCCGCTGGTGGGCGATTCTGGGAGTTGGTGCTCACCCTCCAGAGGCCTCGGGTACCTTCCTGCTGGTAGATGTCAATGAAGCTGCCAATCATCCCGCCCTGGAACAAGCTGCCCTGAGCCTGCATTCGGATCTGAAAGGAAGGTGAGAGCCAGCAGGAGGACATCACCACCTGTCCTGACACCAGCACCTGCCCAGAGGGTGGGGACACCGGGGACACCAGGGACAGCAGCTCCATGGAACTCTGGGGAGAAGGAACAGAGCAGCTCAGAACACGCTGCTCTCTGCGTCCCTGCCCCTGCAAACCACACGGACAACGATGGCAGCAGGCATGGGGCAGGGACAGCAGCAGGGGGGGAGCACAGGGACATTTCAGGCCTTCCCGCCCTGAAAGCAGTCCCAGAAGGGGGATCTACACAGGGAGAACAGTGGGGAAGTTCTCCAGGCTCTCTCTGCCCACAGCAGGGCCCCCCTGAGCCCAGGGCCCCAGGCAGTCCCCACTGGGTGGAAGGAGATGGTTTTTCATACCCCTTCAACCCAAACCGTTCCAGGATTCTGTGATCTTTAAGAGCTGTGGTTTTAAACATCAGTTAATTACTCTGGGCTTTGGTCCCCATCCATTAAACCCCAAACGAGCAGAACTGGTGGCTCAGGGAGCACTGAGCTGCTCCTCCCACAGGTCCCACAGCCAGGCAGGAGCAGCCCTTACCTTCAGCACATCTGTGGGATTGGCCAGCGCAGAGGAGATGACCCCCGAGACCACCCCACAGATCACATTGATGAGCAACGTTTCATCTGCAACCAAGGGAAGAAGGTCAGACCCTCATGGGAAGGGGCACAGTAGGAGGGAACAAGGGCTGGGAAGAGCAGAGCAGCTCATTTCTCAAATCACACGGTGAAGCTGCAGGAGCAGGGTCTGGGCAGGTGCCACACCTGTGACAGGCCTGTGCCCACACCTGCCAGGGACAGAAAGTGGCAGCTGAAACACTCAGCAATGCACTCTCAGAGGGCCTGACTGATGGGAAGGAAACCCCTGGGACACGTGAGAATTGTGAACAATTAACTGAGATTTCAGTGTCCAGTGACACGTTTCTCATGGCAGGGACAAGCCAGGGCAGAGGCAGGGAGGGACAACCCAGCATTTCCCCTGATGCCAACTGGATTTGCCTACACGCAGCCACCTGGAGCCAGCTGAGGATCAAGGCCAGGCAGGGAGTTAGGTGTGATTAGTGCCAGGGAATAACCCGAGATTCCAGGCCCAGGATTAGGATGACGGTTACATGGCAAAAGGCACAGGCCTTTGCTGGTACTGACCACGACACTTCCCAGAGGACACCAGGCTGCCCCAGGCCTGTAGGGAGACAAACATTCAGGCATGGAGCTCACAGCAGGAAAGGCTGGACAGCGAGGGGGAGCTGGGGCCTGTGCACACACAGAACCAGGCAGGGACAGCAGCCCTGAAAGGACCTCCAGAGTCACAGAATCACAGAATCTCCTGAGATGGAAGGGTTCCACAAGGATCATCCAGTCCCAGCCCTGGCCCTGCACAGACACCCCAAATCCCACCCTGGGCATCCCTGGCAGCGCTGTCCCAACGCTCCTGGAGCTCTGGCAGCCTCAGGGCCGTGCCCATTCCCTGGGGAGCCTGGGCAGTGCCCAGCACCCTCTGGAGGAAATAACCTTTTCCTGATACTCAAACTAAATCTCCCCTGATACATCATTAGCCCTGGCACTCCATACCCTCAGTGTGCTGCATTTCACCCACCCATCCTGTTTTCCCAGGCTGGAATGGTGTTACAGCATTCCCTCCTATCACAGCAGGGATGAAAATCTCACCTGCAGATCTCAGTGCTCCCTCAGGGAACACCCACCAGGCTCCTGCTGCTCCACTCCTGAGGCAGGAGCTGCAGAGGGCACTGGTGGAACCTCACCTTTACAGTCAGGGCCAAAGCTACAGAGCTGGACTGCACAATTCCCATCCAGAGATTGCCCAGAGAAGCTGTGGCTGCCCCATCCCTGGACCTGCTCCAGGCCAGGTTGGATGGGGCTTGGAGCAGCCTGGGACAGTGGAAGGTGTCCAGCTGCACAGATGGAAAGGGATGTCTCCCTGAGACGAATCAGAAAGAGGTGAGTCTGAGGAACAACACCTTGGTTTTTTGGTTCTGAGGTGCAAAGTCTCAACAGCACAACAGGACAGAGCCTCCAGCTATGCTAGGGGAGGTTCACCTTGGACATCAGGAGGAATTTCTCCATGGAAAGGGCTGTCAGGCCTTGGCAGGGGCTGCCCAGGGAGGTTTGGAGTCCCCATCCCTGGAGGTGTCCAAGGAAGGATTTAGGACATGGCACTCAGTGCTCAGGGCTGGGGACAAGGTGGGGATCAGGCACAGCTTGGACTGATGGTCCTGGAGGCCTTTTCCAACCTCTGGGATTCTGTGATTCTCCCATGATTCTGTGAAAGGAAGGAACCTGGCTGGAGGGAGGTGTTTGGGTAGGGACCACAGGCAGAGCAGAGCACAGTGAGGTTCCCAGCGGGATTGAAACCAGTCCTTGCTCTCACTGGCAAACAAAGCCACGGCGCCCAGCGATGGAGCTCCGCTCCTGTGGGAACCCTGGGGTGGGAAGGACAGAGCAAGGAACGAGCAAAACACAGCCCAGAGTGTGGGGTGGGGGAGCTGGGAGGTGCCCGTGCTGCCGTGCCCCATCACCGACCTTCCATGCGATCCACGAAGAGCCGCTTCAGGCTCTGGTAGATCCCGATCTTGATGGTGCCATAGGACGCCTGTCTCAGCAGTGCCGGGGCGATCCTGACGGGGAATGGACCCTGAGCATCCCCGCGGGCCAGCACGGGCCGCTCCCCACCGCCCTCGAACTGCCGGGGCCAGGCACGACCCTGCGGCAGCTCCGAGGAATGTGGTTCTGCCCGGGATAAGCCGGGATTGCCCCACGCGCCCCCAGCGCCCGGGGATGGCACCCACGCAGCCCTGGCCTTGCTCCCGGCCCGGGAAAAACGGGAGTCTCCGCTCAGGGGTTCAAGGCCGGGAGGGATCCCAGCGGAGCGCAGCAGCGTGCGGGAAATGGGGGCGGGGTGGGCAGGGAGCGGGGGATGCCGCGACAGAAGGTGGAAAAGGGGACCCGGGCTGGGGAGGGGGTGCCAGGACAGAAGCAGGGCCGGGCTGGGCGGAAGGGAAGAACCCGGGATGAGTGGGGGAAGGCAAGGGGAGATGCCGGGGCGTGGGGGAGGCAGTGGGAGGACCGGGGGTGGGCGGA
>VZRQ01002788.1:7470-38870 GCA_013397975.1 Machaerirhynchus nigripectus | reverse complement strand
TGCGGGGAGGGGGCGCGGGGCGGCGGAGGTGCGGATGCTTCGGGAACGTGTTTGGGACGGCGTGAGTTACCGGGAGCTGTTGGGGACCTTGGTCGCCTTTCGGGTGCCGGTGGCTGTGGTGCGGTTTTTGTCCCAAATACGTGCCTGCGGGCTGGGGCGGGGCGCGTTTGGCGCTCGCCGGGCGGGAGCGGGTGGAGGCGGGGATGGAGGGAGCCCGGAGCTCTCCCGGGAGCATCGGCCGTGCTGGGAGCAGCGCCCGGAGCCGTCCCCGCTCCGTTCGGGGCTGAGCTGGGGCGGCCGCTGGCTGTGAGCCGGCGATGGAGCAGTAAAACGCTGTGCAGGCTCAGCCAGGGGCTCCGTGTCCTGCCCGCGCGGCGGGACGTGCCCGCACTGGGTCCGCTCATTCCCACCGGGGGTGCCCTTGGCTCCTGCAGAACCCCGTTCCTGCTGGTGCTTTATCCCGGTGGAATGAGCTGTGTGAGAAGAGGGAGTTCGGTGCCGGTGTAGCCATCCCTGCTGCCCGCCCTGGCCAGGTTACCTCAGCCTCTGCTTGCTTTTGCTGGAGCCAGGTGCATCCTCGGACAGGAGAGGCCTGGAGAAGGTGTAGGAACCACCAAGACACATCTCTGTGCTCGCCCAGCCCAGTGTGGCTGGAGGCTCCAGCTGCAGGCAGCCTTTCCAGCTGCCTAGAGATGCTCCTGCTATCAATTAGTTCAATTACCCCTTGATCTTACAGATGCTTTGGTATCCACAGCTGCCCGGGGCACATGGTTGTGGCTCAGGATAAGTCGCTCAGATGTGGTGCTGGGTTTTCCAAACAAGGAGTTTGTTTGGGTGCAGAACTGACTTAGTCTCTAAATTCCCAGACTTACCTTTGTATTGACAGTGTTTTTGTGTTGTTTTCTCCAATAAATTGTGTTCCTTAGGCACGTTGTTGCAGCGCTGGAACGTGCCCCCAGACCTGCAGCTGAGCAGACAAGTGGCTAGCACAGGCGTGCCTGGGGAAAAGGGCAGTAATTCGGTTTTTGTCCTTATTGTGGGCTTGTCCACCTTAGGAGCAGGTGCCTATGTAAGTAGAAAGGTGGTTCCTGGGAAGAAGCCGCAATCCATCTCTCCTGTCGAGCATCTGCTGTATTCCAGCTCTCTTTACTCAGCTTTTGATCTCTGTAGCTTTATCTCTGTTTCCTCCTTCAGAAAACTTCAAGGGGAGCTAAATGGAAATTAACTTCTTATGATTACTTGGGTTTTAACTGTAATTTCAGTTACCTTTTAAGTTTTTTTACCTTAAAGGCACTCTTGGGTTTTTTTTTTTACGACCAGCCTCAGCTCTGCCTGTTGTCTTGTGTGGGACAAACAATTCCTTGCCAAATCTCAGTTCAGGACATTGGTTTAACTGGTGTAAGTATACCAAACCAACCCCCAGCTGGGGACCATTCATGTCCTACTTGAAAAGTAGGCTGGCTTAAAGAGTAAATGACATTCCCAGAGAGCTGAGGAGTATCAGCAGTGCCTGGGAGTGGATAGACCCCAAGTTTACATCACACAAATCTTTGTTTCCAAGCCCTTTCTCTTGGAGGATCATATTCATTAGAAGTTCCAAATCCCGATTTTCTCCTAAGGAAGCTCCTGGGAAAGGGGAAAAAAAATTCAAAACAGTGCCTGGTAGGAAAATTATTTTCCTATTTCCTTTAAATATAATTATTTCCTGTGCCCTGCTGTCCTTTTCTTTGGCAGACAAGGTAGCTGAAATTACAAAGCACACTCTGCTTTTCCCAAGACCTGTTTAATCAAGAATCCTTCCCTAATATTCAGCTCTTTCCCTCTTCTCTTCCATTGCCTGTCGTCCCCTGCAGTTTTGCAATGCCATCAGCTAAGATGCCCTTCTAGATCCCTGACGTCTTCAGGTGTTCCTGGCAAAGCTGGCAGCAACCTCTTGTTGTACTTAATAGTGGGAGGAACAGTCACTGGGACAGGAGCTTATGTAAGATGCTTCACTAAAGGTGTTTGTGGGGTGGGAGGTGGAGGGGGGCACCTGTCTGTACCTCCCCCTGTTACCCTTCCCTTGCAGCCCTCTTCGTGCTCCCTGGCCTCGGGTATTTCATTTTCAAGGGACATTGCCAAATAATTTAAGGTTCCAGATTGGATATTCTCAGGTGGTGCAGTTCTCAGTGGGGAAACCTGCCTTAGAATGAACCCTTCCACATTAGAGTAAATCTAAACCCAAACTGGCCACCTTTGGTTTGTGACTGTGTAAGGGCACAAATTATTAATTAATGCACCTCTCCTGGTACCTGTAATGTTGGCATGCAGAAAAGGAAACAACACCTGAATATAAGTGTGCCAAAGGGAAGGGAAGGGAAGAAAACTTGTCCAACTTGGTGATTTCCTCAGGGAAGAGCTCTGAAACATCACCCCATGTCCTGGCATCGTTCTGTTTCTGACTAGAAAGAAATTGACATTGTCCCATTGGAAATATTTATCCTCAAGGCCTGACCTGATGTTTTGCCTGTGCATAATAGTGTTTTTTCCTAAAGGATCAGATTCAATTTGCTGTATGCTGCCCTTTGGACTCGCTTAAAACCTTCCTGGTTCTGCCTGTAAAGGCAGAGGTGGTTTGTTAACCTTGGCTTTTCTGTCTTGAAGCAAAAGGCTTTAAAAATACTTTTATCTTAATTCTTCTCAACACTGACAAGTTCTTGGTTTCTAATATTTCTGACATTTCTCCAGTCCCCTGGACAGGCTTTTGTCCCGTGCTCTTTCTTGTGCCTGGCATTGAATTCCTCCGTTCTTGTTTGAGACTATTTGCTATACAACACCAGCTTGTGAGGACTGGCAAATGAAATTTGACGTCATGCACATGACAGAGATTATTAGCAAGGCTGGGTTTTGCCTTAAAGAAAGGTTTGTTTCCCTCTGATTTTTTACCCTTGGGGCAACATACCGGACTCTGACCTGCTCCCAGCACTCCCAGTGTCTTCAGCTCCTGTCCGTTACTGGTTTTCCGTGGAAGTTAACATGACCTAAGATGTCTGTACCAGTAAATTGTACGTGCAGGCTCTGCTTGTGCTGTGTCCCGAGTTTCACAGTCAAATGAACAGGTCAGCATTCAGCTGGAAGAGATTCCATGTCCAAGGGCCAACACCTGGAGCAGCCCCGCTCCCGTGGCTCACGGCCCTGCTCATGTCAGGAGTGTCCCCAGTGCCACCACCACGCGTGGATCGCCTGGCCTGGAGCAAACCAGTCAGGTTGTTGGCTCTGCCCGGCTGCTCTGGGCTTTGGAAGCCGGGAAATGCTTTTTCTTTGGATTTGTCTTCCGTTTCTGCAGCCTTGTGTTGTGTCATGGCCCAGCTTGCACGTGCTCTTGGGGCTGGTTTGGCTGCATTTCCTTCCTTGGAGCTGGTTCCCCTAGGAACGGGTGTGCAGCCAAACACCTGCAGGAAGGGTCACTGCTTCTGGGAAGCAGCCACACGTCCAAGGCTCGTCACACCAGGTGGAGCAGGTCATTTTCTGAGCACATTCCCAGGGAGGTGTATTTTGCCCCATGTGTTGTCCCTGGCTTTTCCAGCACGTGGGGTGGACAAAAGCCTGTCGGGGCAGCAGCAGCAGGGTGGTGCCGTGGTGCTGCAGGGGGGACAAGGGAGCAAACTGCTGTGTGTCTGCTGTGTGTCTGCAGGTGTACAAAACACTGAAGGATAACAAAGAGCGATTCACCAGCCGCATCTCGACGATGACCAGGCGGTCCCAGGACGAGGAGTCCTCTGCCTCTGGTGGGTACCAGGTCTGGGGCTGGCTCTGTTCTTCGTGAGCTTGAGGCCTCCAAAACAAATGGAACAGAGCCCCTCTGGAATCACAGATGTGCCTGCACAGGATTGCACCTCTCAGTGCGTGCCGTTGTTTCAGAATTCCCATTCAAGGCCAGGCTGCATGGGGCTTGGAGCAACCTGGCCTAGTGGAAGGTGCCCCTGCCCATGGCAGAGGGGTGGAACTGGCTGAGCTTTAAGGTCCCTTCCAACCCAACCCATTCTGGGATTCTGTTATTCTGCGACTTCCAGCCCAGCAGACAGTGCTGGCTCCATGACCCAGAACAGGCTGTGTTACAGAGGATGAAGTAGGATGTCTCCTGGGGCCGATTTCTGTCATTTACTCCTTCTCTGATGAAAAGGGAACGGAGTGAGCCCTGCTTCTGGCTTTTACCTTTGCACAGTCTGGCAAGGACACTGATTCCAGAGGGCCTCTTTCCCTGGCTGGTGGAGAGCCTGTTTGTCCTGGAGTCAGCCCAGAACTGCAGCTCCCGAACTGCGGCCTGGGCTTCGCTGAATTCAGCGAATTTCGGGTGCAGGTGCTGCTCCTAGGGGCGCAGCAGGTGAGTTCTGGTGCTAATACTGAGCTGCCTGGTTTGTCCCTGCCTACGGGCTCACGGCGTGTTGCTCAGCAGCAGGACCTGCCTGTGGGAGAAGGTGCCTTCTGCAGGAACTCAGAAGTTGTCTTCCTGAACAAAATTACAGAAAAACGTGTCTTGGCCTTTTGGGGAACTTCCCTTTCTTACAAACTCTTCACTGGTTGGCCAGTGCACAGTTTCAGGCTTGCTTAGAGAAAACATTTTGCTGCAATCTGACCGATGGCTGCAGAGAGCAGCGGGGTTCTTGGGAAGGGTGCTGGGGCAGGAGGAGGACAGTTTCCAAAGGAGGCCTGGATGTGGAAGGCCCTGGTGACACACTCTGTGCCCTGGGGCTGGGCCGTTTGCCTGTACTTGCAGTAAGTTGTCCCATCTGTCACCTGCAGCTCCGGGCCCTGATCCCAAGGTCCCATCCCACGTCCCTTTCCTGCTCATCGGGGGAGGAACTGCTGCTTTCGCTGCTGCCAGATCCATCCGGGCCCGCGACCCCGGAGCCCGGGTAAGAGCCGTCCTGCTCCAGAGCCTCTGTGTGTGCTCCCATCTGCCTGCTCTCGCTCCAGCTGATGTGTTTCCTGGCCAATTAAAGGTGCTGATCGTGTCTGAAGACCCTGCCCTGCCCTACATGCGTCCACCTCTCTCCAAAGAACTGTGGTTTTCCGACGACCCCGACGTGACGGAGACGTTGCGGTTCAAGCAGTGGAATGGCAAGGAGAGGAGGTAGGTGGCACTGCAGGAGGCGCAGGAGGGTGTTCAGTGACAAGGTGACGATGACCAAGCTGTTCTTGGGAGAGAGCCACCAGCCAGTGGAGCACTGAGGAGCAGGGAGGGCTGTGTTGCTGCTGGCAGGGGTTGAGGAATTCTGCTTCCCACCGGGGTTCGCTCAGGACTCGATACCTCTTGAACTTTGCTGTGATTCCCCTGAGACACGTCCCCCTATGGGCAGGAGTCCTGTGAAATGAGCTCATAAAGGTGAAGCTCCACAGGTTAGAGCAGAGGTCCGGGGACACGGGATCACACTTAGTTTTTGTGACTTCTGTGATTAAGCCTTACTTGGTGGTTGGATTTGATGATCTTTTCCAACCTGACCAATTCTGTGATTCTGCAATCCAAACCCTCAAATTTTAACAGTGTGAAGACCCTAATTCGTAAAAATAGATAATTGTGGAGCTTGTTATGGGTGCACAGAGTTGTCTTTGTCTCGTTGGAGTTGTTGAACAGCTGGATTTCTGGTACCCCAGAGCAAGTGGAACCTGTTTGATAATGGAGCTTTTCTCAGTATCTATTTCCAGCCGCCGTCTTTCTACGTGCCTGTCGAGGACCTGCCTACTGTGGAGAACGGTGGGGTGGCAGTTCTGCCTGGCAAGAAGGTGGGTACAGCACTGGCTCTTGTTCCTACAGCTCTTCTTAAGCAGAGCCTGCACTCCAAGGTGGTGCTGAACCACTGGAGTTGGAGGGGAGTTGGCTGGGAAGGGCAACTTCCCAGTTTGTATAAGTTTGGGAAAAGTGTGATGCAGCAGAGATTATGCTGCTCTGAAGTGAAGTTTGGAAATGGGAGAAGCCAAGAGGAATAGCAGTGAGCTGAGGGACGATGATGAGGAAGAGAGAAGGATAAGTTTGGAGTCTGGGCACGGGACAAAAATATGTAGACCTTAGAGATGGGGTGTGACAAGTGGGAACTGGGCTGTGTGGGCTGGAGGGTGAGGTGAGGAGAGCACAGAGATCGAGGTAGTGGGTGATGAGGTGAGCAAGGAGCACTGTGCCAAAGCAGCAGGAAGGCGGAGAAATTTATGGTGAACCTTCTAATATATTTATATCCCCAGCTTTTTGTATGTTGCTGTGATAAATGTCAGTGATTCCTCTTCCTGCTGAGCTTTGCTGTGTCTGAGCCCATTTCACACTCAGACCCTGGGAAGATCAGCCTGAGCTATGGTGACTCCCAAAGAAGTTGCCTCAATTCCCACTTCCAGTCCTCTCACTTCCCCACTCCTGCCCCCACCCTAAACCTAAAGCTGGGAGAATTTTAATTCCAAGTTTGCATCTCTGATCTGCAGTCCATGAAGTGAAGAGCTCGAGCTCAGCTGGGTTCTTCTTGCAGGTTGTGCACATGGATGTCAGAGGGAACACGGTGAAGCTCAGCGATGGGACCCAGATATCCTATGACAAATGTCTCATTGCCACTGGTAAGTGTTGGGTTTTCTCTCTGCTTCCTGGTCTTGTGCCACGCTTTTTATTTCAGTGACATTTAGCTGGAGGTAAATTCTCTGCAGTACCTCCCCTGTGGAGCCAAGCTGGGAGAGCTGGGGGAGTCCAGCCTGGAAAAGAGAAGGCTTTGGGGAGACCTTAGAGCTCTCCCGTGCCTAAGGGGGCTCTGAGAGAGCTGGAGAGGGACTTTGGACAAGGGCCTGGAGTGACAAGGCAATGGGGAATGCCAGAGGGCAGGGTTAGGTGGGATACTGGGCAGGAATTCCTGGCTGGGAGGGTGGGCAGGCCCTGGCACAGGGTGTCCAGAGCAGCTGTGGCTGCCCCATCCCTGGAAGTGCCCAAGGCCAGGCTGGACAGGGCTTGGAGCAGCCTGGGACAGTGGGAGGGGTGGCACTGGATGAGCTTTAAGTTCCCTTCCAGCCCAAACCACTCCATGATTCTTTGGTTCAATTTGAGAAGAAGTTTCTGCAGTGCCACACGTGGGGAGCAGCCCCGTGAAGGACAGTTGTGCAGGTTTTTCATGCTGGGTTTTCAGCTGGGACGTTCAGGCAGCGACAGGGATACTGGGATATTCCCATACCGGGACAGCTTGGGAAGCACAGTCGAGATCCAAGACAGCTTTGCCCTCTGGGTACCCAGTGCCATGCCATGGTGTGGTTAGTCTCTGCTTCTCCTCCGTGCGTGCAGGGGGATCCCCAAGGAACCTGCCGGCCATCGAGCGCGCCGGAAAGGACGTGCAGAAAAGGCTGACCCTGTTCCGAAAGGTAACCCCCGCTGCTGCCAGCCCTGCGAGGCTGATACAGTCAGAGCCACTTCCGCTGGTTCCCGTTTTTAAACTCTTCTGCCTCGGCACTGCCTCCCTCAGACGGTGCCCGGGAATCCACTGGCTGCTTATTCCTTTTCCCAGGCAGGACCCCAGGGTACTCAGCCACTCACCTGCTTGCCTCAGCCTGAGAGCTGTAATAGTGTGTGGGACTACGGGGTTTAGGTGTTTTTTAAAGCTTCCCTCCTGTGTGACTTTGCTGCACCTTCCAAAGTGAATAAAAGCCATTGAATGTGGCCAAAATCTTCTGGAATTTGCTGCAGAGTTGCTTTTTTTTTTTTTTTTTTTTTTCAAACTCCAGTTTTCTTGAAAATGTGGGATTTGGAAGAAGAAGCACGCAGCCTTCTCCTTAGTCATGTTCAGGGAATGGATTGGGAGCAAGAAGGAGTATGGGAGTCGTGTGTTGTGTGCTGGACTTGCCCTGAGGTGTGGTCTGCTCAGTGGGGAAGGGAGGGATGGATGGTGTGAGCTGTGGCATCCTGCTACTGGATGTGCTGTGGGACATTTGAGTTTAGAAGTTTTATTGTAGTTGCCCTTGAAATGTTGGGGAAAATGCAGGGGAAATGGAGGAAATGCAGGAGAAAATGTTGGGGAAAATGCAGGCATTTGAGTGAGATTTCCTGGAGAGGGAAGAGCTTGCACAGACTTAAAGAATCCAGGGAGGTTTTTCTACACAACAGGCAAACAGGAGGAAGCAGCAACACATCTCCTTTTCCAAGCTGGGGAGAGTCACTCTTGTTTCAAAGGGAGAGACTGGAGACAAGTGCTTTCTGCTGCCATTCCTGTTAGAGAAGACTGGAAATGGGGCTAAATGTTCTTTCAGATCGAGGACTTCCGAAGGCTGGAGAAGATTTCCAGGGAAGTGAAGTCCATCACAATTATTGGAGGTGGTTTCCTCGGCAGCGAGCTGGCCTGTGCTCTGGGAAGGAGAGGTGAGTGTGTGTCCCCAGCTGTGACAGGCACTGAGTGGCAGCAGCCTCACATCAGAAACTTCTTCTCAGTCCCCAGCTGCTCAGTTTTTGCACAGCCCCCGTGTTTGCCTGAAGGAAACAACGCACGGGTGTTTGGTTGGCTGTGTGGCCGAGGCTCTCCCAGTTTCTCCCTCATTCGCTGCCCAGCAGCCCCTGGCCACAGGGGTGGGAGCTCTGCGGGCCAGCGCGAGCTGCAAAGTCATTCCACCCTCTGAAAAGCCACATTTGTTCTCTGTGCTCAAAGCCACCCTCAAACTATGATTTTGGCGTTGGAACTGGATGATCTTTAAGGTCCTTTCCAACCCAAAGCATTCCATAATTCTGTGATTTCAAAGAGGTGGTGAGCAGCTGGGTTCTGACTGTCAGCGTGTGAGTAGTGCCTTTGTGTAATTTTTCTAAGTTTTTGCCAAAATACCAAGCATTTTCCCTAAAAGTCTGTTATCCAGAGTTTGCAGGTGTATGAGAGACAGTGGTCAGTCACTTTGTGACTCCTTGGGAGTCACAGCTCCCAGATTTGGAAACTTCTGTCGAGCTCCTTGTGTAAAGTAAAGCGCGTGTGTCCCAACATCTGCTGCTGCTCTTTACCCTGCTGCTCCCTGCTTCCCTTCCAGCGCGAACCCGGGGCCTGGAGGTGATCCAGCTCTTTCCAGAGAACGGCAACATGGGCAAAGTCCTGCCCGAATACCTGAGCAACTGGACCACGGAGAAAGTCAGAAGAGGTGAAGCTGCTGAGTGGGTTTGGGCTGGTGGCTGCTGGGCAGCTGCTCCTGGGGACATCCGGCTCCCTTCTGTCCCTGCAGCCTCGGGAAGGCTGGGCCCTGCAAAGTGGCCCCGGTGCAGCACCGAGGAAGTTGCAGTTCAGGCAGCTTGGGCAGCACAGGGCTGCCACGCATCCCTGGCTTCCTGGCAGTTCCTCTGGGAAAGCTGAGCAAGCAGGCTTGCTGGTGCCAGTGAGGCTTTCCTCACCTGTGGCTGTTTCCCTGGAATGGTCTCTGTGCCCGTGCACACGCCTGGGTCACGCCAGGTGCTGCAGTGTTTGGCTGATAACGTCAGTAAGGTCCAAGGCACCTTTTTCCATTTGCTGCATCAAAGTGCAAAATAATCCTGTGCATTGGGAAGTGGAGAGAGGAGAGGGAGGAGGAATGTCACTGCGTGTGGGTTGCAGCGCCTGATAACCCACAGGCCTGAGTTACTTTCTTTTTTGGAAGCTGCTTTGTTGGACCTCTGGGTCTGGCTATGACACAGCAATAGGTAATTGAGTGCCCTTAGATCCTGAATATCTGTTTTAGGGAATTCTTTCGGATGTGGCCTTGTCTTCATGTGAGATGTACTTTGGATTGTCATTCAAGCAGCTTTCAGACTTTCTAGCGGGGTTTCTCCTCGTGCTTCCCCCAGAGCTGCAGTAGCACATGCAGCAAAGCTCGGGTGGGCTCTGTCTTGGTTCCCCACCTGGAGCTGTCTGCACCAGGCACCTGCTGCAGGTGGGAGCTGCCCAGCCCTGAGCAGGCACTGAGGTGTCCTGTGCTCGTTTCCAGAGGGGGTCAATGTCCTGCCCAATGCCGTGGTCAAATCCGTCTCCGTGTCCGGCAGCCGGCTGCTGATTAAACTGAAGGACGGCCGGAAGGTAAATGGGAAAGGGGAGAGGGTGACGTTTGCAGGGGCACGCGGGGAACCGGCGTCCTAATCGTGCACCCCCAAACAGGTGGAGACGGATCACATTGTGGCTGCGGTGGGGCTGGAGCCGAACGTGGAGCTGGCCAAGTCCGCGGGGCTGGAGGTGGACTCGGACTTCGGGGGGTTCCGGGTGAACGCGGAGCTGCAGGCGCGCTCCAACATCTGGGTGGTGAGTGCGGGGCGGCCGCGCCGGGACACGCGGCTCCCGGGGCTCCCGGGGCCGGGCCGGCGCAGGGACAGCCAGGAGAGCGGCGTGGCGCACGCCCGGAGCCCGGTCAGGCGCGGCAGCCGCCTCGTTGCCGTGGTAACCACGGCGAGTTTGGAATATTTATGCTGTGTAAGAGGAGTTGGGGTAACCTAAAGATAGCCTGGATCACTCGCTTGCATAAGAGTCCCTTGGTGGGCGTTGAGACTTTGATTCCTCTGGAAAACGTACCTCATGCCGGCTTATTTTGCCAAGGATCGGTGAAAAATGCTGAGAAACTGGGAGTTGTGTAGTCCAGGGAGTGGAACGAGGTAGGGGTGGTGGTCGGGGTTTGTCAGAAAAACTCGGTTCCTTGTTCCGCTTCCTGAGGGATTTTTGTTTGGGCACCAATGGAAGCTGTCCCTGTCCCGGGGCTCACGGGATGGTTCTCTCCAAGGCAGGGGATGCTGCCTGCTTTTATGACATCAAGCTGGGCCGGAGGCGTGTGGAGCACCACGACCACGCCGTGGTGAGCGGGAGACTGGCTGGAGAGAACATGACGGGAGCTGCAAAGCCCTACTGGCACCAGTCCATGTTCTGGTAACGGTCCTTTGCTCTTCGGGGGTTCCTTGTGTGGCCGCGCTGCAGGAGCTTGGACAAGACGCGCCTTGGGAAGTGTCTGTTTCCCAGAGGAGTGAAACCACCCCAGCACACACCTCGTACAGCTCCGTGCTCCTAAAGCTCAGGGCGGGGGAGGTGTTTGAGCGTTTGCTGCTCTGCCCTCACCTCCCTCAAGTGTTTTTCCTTCCTGCAGATCCCAGTTTCTCCCTGAACGAGTCCCATTCCGCAGAGCAAGGAGCAATACAGAACAGCCCTTTCCTCAGAGCAGACTGATTTACAGGTTGAATTTAGCAGCAGCTTTTCTGTTACGATTATCTGAAGTTCCCCAGCGCAGTGTGTGGGTCTGAGTGTTGCACTTTGCTGAACTGATGCTTTAGTACAGAAGCATTGCTGCATCCAGGTGTACCTGAAAAGTTGTTTTCCAGAGAGAGGTATCAGGAAAATGGGCAAATTTGCTATATTTTCCTGAAGTTCTTTTTAAAACAAAATGAATGAAAACAGAACAACAAAACAAAAAAAAGCCCCACTAAAAATCCAAAAGGCTGTTAGCTCAGCCCAATTAAAAATCCCAAATCCTGTTAGTTAACAGGATTTCAAATACGGGTAAAAGAGTTTCAGTTTTCTCAGGGAAATCCCCTCAGAAATACTTATTTATGACCTGCTGTCATTTTCCTGAACTCTCGGTCTGTCCTGCCTGGACTTGGGGCCCAGAGCATTTCTCACTTCACTTTTAAACAAGAAACAGAGCCACGGAATCCTTGAGGTTGGGAAGAACTTCGAGGTCATCAAGTGCAGCTAAGGACACAGAGAGCCATTTCCAGGGGTGCTTTCCCTCGGGATGCTCCGAGCCGTGACCAGATGCAGGTGAAGGAGGGCTGTGAGCTGCAGCCCCGTGTTCGTTGGCAGGTGTCACACTGTGCCAGCCCTCACGGAGTGACACTTCCTTCCCCCATGCTGAAAGCTGGGAAATGACAGGAATTCCTCATGCATTTTGTCAGCATGCTCAGGATCCTGATCCTCGTGGAGAGAAGGGTGTGTGGAAATCTCACAGCATCTTCCAGTGTCTGAAGGGGCTGCAAGGAGAGAGGGACTGGAGTGACAGGACAAGGGGGAGTGGCTCCAAACTGACAGAGGGGAAATTTAGGTTCAATATATGGAAGAAATCCTTCCCTCTGAGGGTGCAGAGGCCCTGGCACAGGGTGCCCAGAGAAGCTGTGACTGCCCCACCCCTGGAAGTGTCCAAGGCCAGGCTGGATGGGGCTTGGAGCAATCTGGGACAGTGGAAGGTGCCGCTGCCCATGGTAGAAGAGTGGAGTGAGATGGGTTTGGAGGTCCCTTCCAACCCAAATCATTCCATGATTCCTCCTGAGCTCCAGCTGGTCACAGCTGGCGTGTTACTGGTGTTCCTTGCAATAACCCCAGTCTGTGCTGGGGCATTCTGGCAGGGAAGGTTGTGCTGTACATAGATCCAAAGTGGTTTGTGATGCGTCTGTTTCCTCAGCATCCTGGGAAACACTTCAGAGACCTGGTACTTACAAACCACAGCTGCTGTGTCTCCTATCAGCACCCCAGTTCAGATCCAGGTGCCCAGTTCAAGGAGCTGTTAGGGCAAGGTGTTCTTCTCTTCAGTCTTTTCTAAATGCTCTCTGAAATACTCAGTGAATTATTGTCCATACTGCCAAGCCTGGTGTGGATGACAGCACTGCTGGGAAGCCTCCAGCTGCCTCCCAGGGAGCAGGCCTGAAGGATTTCAGAGATTTGGTCAGTGAGCTGGTTTTTCTGAAGCTCATGGCCGTGGGCTTGTCGTGTCTCGACTCTTGTTGCACCTGCGTGTGCAGAGGAGAGTCCGTGTAATGGTCAGTGTGTTGGTCAGCCTGTGTCCAGCATCGCCCACGCCACGCTGGAGTAAGGAGTGGAGGATGGATGGATGGAATTGCCTTGGATTTGTCTCACTAGTGCTACCAATTACTTTATTCCCACTTCATTCCTAGGAGCGATCTGGGCCCCAACGTGGGGTACGAAGCCATCGGCCTCGTGGACAGCAGTCTGCCCACAGTGGGAGTGTTCGCCAAGGCGACAGCAAAGGACACCCCAAAAAGTGTGACAGAACAGTCAGGTAGGGACTGGGGAGCTCCTGCACGCGCTGGTGTGGGGACCACAGAGTCACCCTGACCTCTGAGAGCACGAGGACACAGAAATCTGTTGTCTCGTTTCTAGACCAAGCTTTAAAGGCTGGCTTTGATAGTAAAATGTGATTAAAACAACATTCCTCCAAGGTGTCAGGGAACACCTCTACTGACATGCAGACTTTCCCAGGGAAGTTTGATCTCCTCCATGGCAATAAAATGATCAGTTTGGGACGAGACTCGGGATCCAAGCATGTTTATTTTGTATCTGCTGCCTGCAGGAAGCACACTGTGCTGTCCTTTGCATTTGGGGGTGGAAGGTGGGAACTGTCACTGTTGTGCTCCGTGTTGGGATTGTTTCATCCTTGTGGTAATGAAACTTGCGGGGAACACAACCCAAAGGGAAACACCTCAGGCTCCTGCTCTTGAGTCTGCTCCCATCATCACGTCCTGCACTGGGTGTGTGACTCCTCCTGTCTCTGCCTTAGGGACTGGAATTCGATCTGAGAGCGAAACGGAAGCGGAAGCCTCAGAAGTTCAGATCCCTCAAAGCTCTTCACCAACGCCTCAAGTCCCACAGCAAGGAGAAGATTACGGCAAAGGTGTCATTTTCTACCTCAGGGATAAAGTCGTGGTGGGGATCGTGTTGTGGAACATCTTCAACAGGATGCCCATTGCTCGGAAGGTCAGTGCAGGGCGAGGAGGACGGGCGGGGGTTTGCCAGAGCGGGGCTTTTCTTGTGGAAAAATCAATCTGCCAGTTCTAAGTGAGGATAAATAAAGGCAGATGCTCTGTCTGGTGCAGAGCTCGGCAGTGTCCAGTGGGAGCACTGTTCTGGCTGAATTAGGGGAGCTGTCCCTGTGCTTTTTTGTATGTCCTGCCTTCCTGCCTTGCTCCTTCCCTCCCTCCCATCCTTCCTTCCCTCCCTCCCTCCCTTAGCAGCCCTTACCCTAGATCCGTGGTCTCTTCATCTTGTCTAAAAGTTGCAGGTTCAAGCCAGGTATCCTGGCTCCAAGTCAGTGCCAGGCTCACCTTGGCAGAGCTCAATCACTTTTTAAAACACATGCTCTCCCTGGCTGTAAAGGGAAACCCAGGAACAAATCCCACAGGGACAGGAGGGTGGTTTTCCTGCTGTTCCCGTAGGCAGGTGATGGTACATTTAAGACTCCCATGTGAATTTGGGTGTAGAAAGTGCTGTCGTGTTGGGGCTGTCTCAGTCTGGTGCTTCAGAGAGGATCCAAGGAGTTCCTGGCAGTGGCTGTGACAGTCCTGCAGCACTGGCTCTTTATGGGGTGTGCAGGATTTAATGTGTTCTCCTTCCTCCAGATCATCAAAGATGGGGAGGAGCACGAGGACCTCAATGAAGTAGCAAAGCTCTTCAACATCCACGAAGACTGAACGTGGCAGCAGGAACACCAGGAGGGTGCTGGCTGTGTGCACCCCTTCACCTTGGGCAGCTTCCTGGGAGCACTTGGGAATATTCCACTCACCCGAGCCCAGGGTTTGCACCAATAAAGTCGGGTTGTTGTAGTCACCTGCTCCTTCCTGCACCGCTGCCTGCCTGGTGAGGAGAGGGGAGCGTGCTGCCCACTGGGGTCGGTTTTCCCTTGTGTCAACCTTGGAGAAGCCTGCAGAAGTCCCTCTTTCCTTGCAGGAATTCCCACTGGGGAGCGAGCAGGCCTGTGGGCTCTGTGCCTGTTCTCCAGCCTGTCGAGACAGACTCAACTTGGGGAAATCAATTACCAATCCAAATCAGAGCAGGATGATGAGAAGTAAAACAAATCTTAAAAACACTTCCCCCCTTTCTTTCCTGAGCTCTCCATCCTCCCTCCCGTTGTCACAGGGAGACAGGGAGTGAGGGCCGTGGTCAGTTCATCACACCTTGTTTCTGTCCCTGCTTGGGTAGAGGGGTTGTAGTCCTTCCCCTGCTCCACCACAGGGTCCCTCCCACGGGAGCCAGTTCTCCATGAACTTCTCCAGCCCAAGTCCTTCCCATGGGCCACAGTTAAATCTTTTATCCCCGGGGTGTCACCATCTCTGCTGGGCTCAGCCTTGGCCAGCAGTGGGTCCGTCCTGGAGCCGGTGGCGTTGGCTCTGCCAGACACGGGGGAAGGTTCTGGCAACTCATCACAGAAGCCACCCCTGCAGCCCCCTCACTCCCAAAACCTGGCCTTGCAAACCCAACACACCTGACAACTGCCATGGCTGATTCGGGGCCTCATGGCGCCCTTGGGGCACTGTGACGCTGCAGGGCCTCGTGACACCAAGGGGTCATTGTGACACTGCAGGGCCATATCCTGCCCCTGGGGTATTTAAGGAGCCCCCCTGGGGTACCCCCTCCAGCAGAACACCTTGCTCAGGGAGCAGCGGCTTCCCAGGACACCTGGGGAAAAGGAGCCATGGAGGAGCAGAACCCCAGCCCCCAGAGCCCTGAGGAGAGGCACCAGCTGAGAGATGGAGGGAGAGGCCAGCGGGAGGATGGCACCAGGCATACCAGCACCCTGCCCAGGCAGCTGCCTCCATTCCACATCTCTTCCTCCTCCCGCTCACAGCTGCGGCAGCGGCAGCCTCACAGCAGCCAGGCCCGGTCCCTGCCCCGGCTGACATCGCCCCGCGGCACCCAGGGCAGCCAGGCCCGGTCCCTGCCCCGGCTGACATCGCCCCGCGGCACCCAGGGCAGCCAGGCCCGGTCCCTGCCCCGGCTGACATCGCCCCGCGGCGCCCAGGGCAGCCAGGCCCGGTCCCTGCCCCGGCTGACATCGCCCCGCGGCGCCCAGGGCAGCCAGGCCCGGTCCCTGCCCCGGCTGACGCCGGCCCGTGGCACCCCGAGCTCCAGGGGCACCGGGAGCCCGGAGGAGGGGCCGCGGGGCCAACGCCCCCAGGGGCGCAGGGCCCGTCCCCGTGGTTCCTCGCAGCCGGCCATCCCGGCCAGCAGAGTCGCAGCCCGTGGCCAGCACCGGCCCGTGAGAAGCTGCTGGGCCTGCAGCGGCCTGGTGGGGCCGGAACCGGTGAGGGCCGAGCACGGCCGGGCGGACGAGGCTTCCCCTGCGCTGCAGCGCCGCAGGCCCAGCATCTCCTGCAGCCCTGTCCCAGCAGCTGCTGCTGGGGGAAGCCAGGGGACCTCTGCAAATCCCCCACTCTCCTTCCAGGCCTCCACGAGGAAACCATCTCCTGACCCACAGAGAGAGGCCTCTCACCGTGTCGAGCAGGAAACCCAGACTGAGACCTGGCCACAACAGGCAGGTTCAGCTGCTCAGTATGCCGAGCAGGGGACACAGACAGATATTGTGGCAGAAGAGAAGAAAAATTCAGCTGCTCCCCTCATGGCTGACCAAGAGACAGAGACTGATACTCCAGCTCAAGAGGAGAAATCAGCTCCTCAAATCACTGACCGGGGGACACAGACCAAGGCCCACAGGTCTGCCCCCTTGACAGGCACTGATGCCCTGGCTCGCCAGCAGCAGCTCTCCCAGTTCCGCAGGGCATCCTGGCGCTCCAGCATGGCTGGACAGCCCTGGAACGCGCCTCATGCTGCCAGCGCCCTGTGGGATCCCAGGGACAGCCGCTGCTCCAGGCAGCCACAGCGTCCTGAGCACGGCACACCAGAGAGGTGGGGGTGGATGGCACTGCCGCCCTACTGTTGGCCATGGCTCATTGAGATGAGTCAGTTTTAATAAAATATTTCATTTCTCTAATCGTGCCCACCTGTGCCCGGTCCATCAGGACAAAGACGGCTGCGGGTAAGGCCTGTGCAGAGCGGGAGAGCCCCTGTGCTCCTGCAGCCCAGCAGAGCCCGCGCCCTTGGCCTCTCCCAGGCTTCAGGTGCTCCAGCTCCAGCTCTGGTTCAGATCCCTGGGCCGGTGCTGGTGACCAGCCCTCAGCTGAACCCTGTCAGCTCCCTCCCACCCACCTGCCTCCAAGTGACCGTTTCTGACCATAAATTTGGTGAGATTTCCCTAAGGCTGCTCCCCCCTGCATCTCCTTAGGCTCACGAGGAACGCCCGCAGCGTGGGGGTAGCAGCACCTGCAGGAGCCCCTCTCCCCTCTTTTTAAGGCCTGCCTTGGCTGCTCCTGTACCACTTTGGGGAGTTCCTCCTTGGTGGTGTGGGCAAAGCTTTCCTCCTAGTCCTGCCATCAGGGCATTCCTGCTGCCCTTTCTAAGGAAACAAGTAACAAAACCTCAGCACTGCCCTGAGCTCCCTCTGCTCCCACAGGGCTGAGTAAAGCCAGCCAGGGACCAGCTGCCCCACAGACGGGCTGGGGGGTGCTGGGACCAGACAGGGCTACCCTGACATCTGTTTGGGGATGGCTGGGCTGGGCTGCAGAGTTCCCAGCACCAGGGTCAGGCAGGAAGCTGGGAGGAGCAGTGGAGTCTCCCTGTTTTTGCAGCTGTGCAGGCCCTGCAAGTCCCACAGGCCACGCAGCTTCCCTCTCCCTTCCCTGAGCCACAGGCTCAGGCTGACACGCACAGAAATCTGCCTGGACACGGAAGAAAAGGCAGGAGCCAGGGAGCCTGATGCAGGTTTTTTCTGTACATCAGTGTTTTTGACACCACAGCCTGTTGCTGCATATAATAAAACAGAAATCAGAAAGAGCAACCAGAATACACACCCAAAGGCAAAAAACCCTCGGCTTAAAGAAGGTGCTGCCGGGCCCCCGGGGGAAGGCTGGCAGCGGGGCTCCAAGGGGGGAACGCCTGCCCTGGCTGGGGAGAAACACAACACAAAGAAAAACGAACCAACAAAAAAACCCCACCCAAGGCTCCCGCTGCGGAGCGGGGAGAGCCAGAGATCCCCCGATTGTCCCGACCTCAGTCCTGTTAGCACCTGTACAATAAAACTGTACCGGCCCCGAGGCGGAGCTGCCTGCCCGCACCCGCTCCCGCTCCCGCACAGAGCTGCTCCCGGGACACCGGCGGGCGCGGGGAGCGGGGCGAGGAGGGGGCTTCTGCCGTGGGGACAGAGCCTGGGGCGGGGCACAAGCTGCCGAAGCGGGGGACGCGCTGGGGGCCGCGGGCTGCGCCTGCCCGGGCGGCAGCCGCCGGGGACAGGGAGCAGCAGCACGAATGAGATGGAGGAAGGAGCCCGGGAGAGGATGGAGCGGTGGGGCTGGCTCCCGGCTGGGGCTGAGCGCTGGCAGCAGGAGCCAGCTCCGAAGCCAAGGGAAGGGGCTGTCCCCTGGCTTGTTGCCGGGGAGGGACGGGAACCCCTGGGCCTGGCTGGCCTCGGGGCACGCTGGAGAGGGGCGGGGGACGGCCTCATCCCATAGCCCGGAGCTCACCATCACAGTGATACAGACTCAGCAAAAACAAAGAAAACATTACAAATTAAATACTAATTAAATAAATACTATGGAAGACATTGGGAGGGGGAGGGCAAACAGAGAGGCGCAGTTCCGTAGGGTCCGGTGGGGAGGGGCGGCTCCCAGCCCTCGCTGCCCCATTGAGCCCCGTGGAGGGGGTTCCATCACCCACCGGAGCCGGATGAGGCGGCGGCAGCGACCGCCACTGCTCGTGGCCAAGGGACCTCGGGAAGTCCTTGGAGGCGAGGGTCCCCCCTCCCCAGCTGGCGGAGACCCTGAGGAGAGGAGGAGCGGCTGCTCAAAGACTCGGGTCCCTGCTGCTGGCGCTGAGAGAGCTGCTTCCCCTTGGTCCTTATTATTGCCTCGTGATGCCGGGAGTGGCCTGTCCCCGTCAGCTGCTCCAGGCCTGGTACTCCACGGCCGAGCCCAGCAGCTGCAGCAGCTCGGGCTCGTAGTGCACCAGCTCCACAGTCTCTGCCGTGCCCGGCGCCAGCTCGGGGCTCGCCGGCACCTCCTCCTGCGCCAGCACCTGGCTGAGGGACACCTGGCGCTGGAACTCCGCCCGGGGCAGCGTGGCCACCTCGAAGTGCGGGAAACGGGCCTGGAATATGCGGGAGGACAGCTTCAGCCGCTTGAGCACATCAGAGAACAGGAACCAGTTGCAGGGCCTGCGAGGATGGCAAGAGCATGGTGGGTTACAGGGGTGGAGGGGGCTGCAGGCACCGTGCCCACCCCTTGCCTCCCGCCTCCTGGCCCGCTGGCCCTCCCCTCTGGCCCTGGCACCGCTCCCCATGTGCTGCTTGCCCTCAGGAGCCCACAGACTGGGGTTTGATCACGGCCTCACAGGTCACCGCTTTTTCAAACAGCCAGGCAGGGACAGCGGTGTGAAAGTCCTGCCTTCAACAAGGTCCTGGCAGCTTCCCCGCCAGGAATAAGCCACATGGTCAGGAAATGGAGCTGCTGGTGTGGTTTATTGCTGGAGGGCATGCTGCATGTGTCCCTCTGCATGGACAAACACTGGCAGGCACAGAAATCTGCTGAACAGAAGAGTGGTGCTTTGGTTGCTGCCTCTCCAAGTCACCCTTCTGCCCCAGCAACAGCCACCGTGTCAGAGGGGGTGCAGGTGGGAGTGTTCCAGTGCTCAGACTGATTTAGCCATAATAGAAGGAAAACAATTCTCAGAGCCATCAGTGTGAGCTGCTGCTGAAGGAAAATGGGGCTAGGAGCAGGATCACAGGGATGAGAGAGGGGAGCCTCCTGACAGACACGGCACAGGGACACGCAGGGCAGCAGGATGTGCCTGGCCACGGAGGTGTCCAAGGCCAGCTTGGAGGGGGCTTGGAGCAGCTGGGGATGGTGAAAGGTGTCCCTGCCCATGGCAGAGGGGTGGAATGGGATGAGCTGCAAGGCCCTTCCCAACCCAAACCATTCTGTGATGATTCTATGAAAAAACCACCTGAGGTACACGAGCAGCTCTTAACCCCACCAGAACGACCGACGTGCTGCCGCCCACGCCGGGGCTGCAGCCACCCGCGGTCCCGCTCTGTGCTCCGGGGAAAGGTACTCACCCCCGGGAGACGGACACTTGGAGGTTGTAGCTGGGAAGCAGTGGCTTGTCTGAGAACTCAAACATGAAGTTATCCGCTTCTTGCTCCTCTTCCTCCTGGTCTGAGCTCCCTGGAGGGTTGAGCAGCAGGTCGCAGCCGATGGTGTCCTTCCCCTCTGCAACAGGACAGAGCTTGGCACTGCTCAGTCACACACCAGCCAGTGCTGGCACTCCCTGGCCACTGCCACGACCCTGCGGGCACCTTCCCACAACATTCCCGCAGCCAGGTGAGAACCGTGCCCCTCCTGCTCCCCCCCAGCCCCTCAGCCCAGAGGAACATGGAGCGAGCACTGGCTGCCCTGCACAGAGGGGTTGCTCACTGACCAGGTGAGGTGGAAAGAGCACCCCGAGTGGTGGCAGGAAGCTCAGGTGTGCTCTGGTCCCACAGCTGGGACTGGGCACAGCCTGCACCATCAGCCACCCCACTGGCAGACCCCAGACTCTCTCCAAAATGACCTTGGCCCCTCTCCCATGTCAGCACAGACCTCCTCAGCCTGGAAGAGCCTGGTACAGTGAGGTGGGAGGTGGATGTGGAGAGGCTTTGCCTGCACAGTCCCTACCAAGGAAGGCACAGCGAGTGCTCTGCTCCGTGAGAGCTTCTCCACCCAGATGCCACCCTCAGAACCTCTAGCAGGTGACCCAGGGGAGCCAGCACCCGTCCCAGTGAGGACACCAAGGCTGTGCCACCAGAGACTAATCCAACCAAGCCACAACCATGAGGGGAAATTTAGACTGGATATATGGAAGAAGTTCTTCCCTGTGAGGTTGGTGAGGCCCTGGCACAGGGTGCCCAGAGAAGCTGTGGCTGCCCCACCCCTGGAAGTGTCCAAGGCCAGGTTGGAGGGGGCTTGGAGCAACCTGGGATAGTGGAAGGTGTCCCTGCTCATGGTAGAAGAGTGGAATAAGATGGTCTTTACGGTCCCTTCCAACTCAAACCATTCCATGATTCTATCACTTAGAGAATTTGCCTGGCTGTTCCAGAAGGCATCTGAGCTCCAGCAGGATCTGTGTCTGGAGGGGATGGAAAATAGCAGGCTGGATCCAAAACCCTTTAATACCGGGTAATTTTCCTATTTACCCATCTGAAAAGCTCCTGTTGAAGAGAAGCTTGCTGCCTGGATTTTACTATGAAGAGGTGTGAATAGTCTTAGAATAGTCTTGGTCTTTGCAGAGTGGTTTTGTCCCACTAAGATAATACAGGAGAGCTCCAAAAACTTCCAGGTAAGAGAGTTTAGATTGTACAGAGATAAGCCAGGCCCAATGTGCCCCTGAGCAAATAAACCAATCATGCAAAAGTTCAACCCCGCGCACGAGAGAAAAGGCTGAAAAAAAGAAAATCTTCTGGTGTGCTGCACAAGGAAGCTTCACACACCCGGCTGCTCACCCAGCACGGGTGGGATTCCAACAGAGGAACAGCAGCAGATGACGGGAGACACTGGCTCAGGCAGGGTCTCAGGGAAAAATAGTTATTTCCTAGTGCTGCCAAGGGAAAAAATTCTCTAAGAAACACAGTGCTGAGATCGTCAAAACTTGCTGTAGAATAGGACAAAAATAAGTGACGTGGTTATTGATCCAATGTTGCTGCTGGCAAAGCTCAGATGCCATCACTGAAAAACCTCAGATTTCCTGAGCAACCCAGAAAAAAAAATTAAACGCATTTAACATGGCAAAAATAGGGCCCAGTGTCTGTCCTGAAAGCTCAGTCCTGTCCGTCTGCCCGTGCAAAGGCTGGGACAAGGACAGGAACATTCTGTACCACTGAGGGAGACAATCAGGCACAACAATGCCTGTCCCAGGTGGAGACAAACCCTGGACTGGGCTTTGTGTCTGGAGCTCCAGCAGCACCAAGTGCGGGACACTGATGACTTTTCCACACCTTGGCGATCCCACACCCTGGCTTCCTTCATTATCCTTCTGCCCCCAGAGAGTTGCAGACCTCAAGGAAAATGTGGACAGCGTTCCTGCCTCAAAGAACAGGAACAGCTCAAGCAGGGCCTGGGATTTCTCATGTGTCCTGAGGGACGTACAGTGCTTCAGCTGGTGGAGCTGATGGAAAGGGAGACTGGAACAAGAACTGCTACAAGAATGACACGCTCGGGATCGACAACCAAAGACCCTCGGGAATCACCAGCAGCACCTGGAGCCCAGTCTGGCACTTGATGGGATGCACATATTCAGCTTCCCAAAGAAGTCCCTTCCAGGAGCAACTCGCAGCATGTATCAGCATGGCAAGGTCTCTCCCCACAGCGTGAGTGGGGAGGGATGTGGCCAAACCCGAGGGAATGATGTTTTACACGGCATCACTCCCGGCTCTGCTGCCGCTGACTCGGCCCGCGCCGCACTCACCGAGCACGGAGCTGCTGTAGAAATCCCAGGCTGTCCGAGGGTCTCCGTCACTGCGGCCCTGCAGATCTGACAGGTAATCTAGAGAGGGGAAATCGAGAGGGTTAATGGCTCAAAGCATCATCCCGGTGTGCATATCCACAGATCCAGGGGGAGCTGCTTCACCCCTGCTGCTTTTCCCACTTGGGCATTACAGCAGACTGAACCACGGCTGCAGGAAGGGTGTCCCCGATCAGGAGTGGGCATCACCCAGGCCCCCAGCCAGGAAATGGGAGCTGAAAAGGGAAAACAACAGACAGTGGCTTGGAAAGAAAGATTCTTAGAGCAGTCCCAAGATCCAAATCACCACCCCCAAAACCTGTGTGAGTAGTTGAGCCTGGAGGAGCTCACACAGGCAGTGGGAAAACAGAGTTTTTTCAACACCAGAGATAGTCTGTCTTGTCTCTGGGAACCACCTCTGTCTGTCCCTTCCCTGCTGTTGTGGAGAAGCCACAGCTCTCGTCCTGCATGTACACACAGGGATCCAAAATGGCCCCTTCTGCCAGCAGCAGCATTTGGGCAGGGCTCTTTTCGCATAGAAGGCAGCATTATTTGGCAGCAAAAACCTGTTCACTTAGGTTAGACAGTAGAACCAGGGACTGTGGAACAGCGTCTCCAAGCAGAGCACTGTCTTTAGCTGTGTGCCCACAGCGCAGCCCTCTCCTTGCACACTGAAAACTGTCTTATACAGGAAACAGATACAATTCTACAATTAAAGTTTGGGTGGTAAAAACTTGCTTGTGTGACAGGACAGAGCTAATCTCTGAGCCAGTTTCTGCTCAATCTGGGTGCTTTGACACCCAGATTTGGCCCTGTATGCTGCCAGAGGGGAAGGACAGGAGCATTGTGACCCCAGGCCTGGCACCTACCACAGAGGAAGCGCTTCATCACATCGCTGGTGGCCAGCTTCACTGCTGTCTGCCCAGAGTACGTGGCCAGAGTGGGATCAGCACCATAGGAAAGGAGAAGCCACATGGTTTCCAGGTTGTCATTCGCTACTGCATCATGGACAGGCCTGCAAGGGCAGAAGCAGAAAGGGGCCGGGAGATCGCTAAGGAAACGCCCTGGTTTGGGTTAAGATCCATTTAGTGATGACCAAGCTGAAGAGCGCACCCCGCTCCCTGCCCCGCAGGGCGTGCCCCTGCTCACCTGGTGCCGTCCTGGGCGCTGCAGTTGACGTTGGCGCCGTGCTGGAGCAGGATGTGCAGGATGTCGATCCAGCCGCGCGCGCAGGCCTCGTGCAGGGCCGTGTACCCCGCGTTGTCGTGGTGGTTCACGTCGCTGCTCTTCTTCTGCAGGCAGTACAGCACCACGTCCTGCACAGCGAGAGCACGCTGTGACGAGCAGCCCGGGCGGGGCAGCAGGGGCACGCGCAGGAGGGCACAGGACTCACCTTGTAGCCCAGGCGAGCTGCTCGCTGCAGGAGCGTCTCCCCCGCGTTCTTGTTCACAATCAGCCGCCGAGCTCCGGGAGGAACGTTCTGGGCTGGGGGCGACTCGGGGGAGCTCCCCGGGCTGGCCCGATGGGACTTACAGAGTGTCCACAAGTCCTGGGGCTTCTTCAGAGAGCACGTTTTGGGCTGGTTGCAGCAGCCTTTCCCCTAGGAAAGAGAGGAGCACAACTCCTTGGCACATGTGGCCATGACTCACGGGAGTCCCCGTCTCCCTCTTCTACCCTCATGTGTTCCCCTCATCCCTTCAAGCCGTACCTTCCCCTCATCACAGATCCCTGCAAGGTGTTTGGTTTTACATTTGCGTTTTCCTGATGGTTTCTCCAGCTCTTCTTGGACAGGAGAGCTGTCGGAGTGCTCCAGGAAGAAGCCATTCCGAAAGTCCGTGCGTCCTTGAGATTTCCGGGGGGATGGGGATAGCCTGCTCCTCAGCTGTAGCTCTGTGCCTTTGCCCTTCCCAGACTCCTTCTGCTTCCGGTGCCTACAATCTAAAGGAGAAATGTGAATGAGGAGCTTCTGTAGGTACCACACCGAAGGTCACCCAGACCTCTGCCACCAGGCAAGACAAACTGCCCATCTCTGAGAGCTGCACAGGAATCAGAGCAGCTGTGGCTGCCCCTGGATCCCTGGCAGTGCCCAAGGCCAGGTTGGACGGGGCTTGAACACCCTGGGATAGTGGAAGGTGTCCCTGCCCATGTCAGGGGGTAGAACTGGATGAGCTTTAAAGTCTCTTCCAACCCAAACTTTTCTGGGATTCCATGATTCTAAATCCAGCCCCAGGGCAGGGGCAAACCCTTCCAAATGCTGTTGCAGTCAAAGCTCCTTCCAGACTCCTGCTCTGAACAGGAGGCATCTTGAGATTGCCCGGGAGTTGCCAAGACACGGGGAAGCCGACTTGAAACTTTGTACCTGGTCTGACAGAGGCTCCCAGACACTGCAGGATAGTGTAACGCTGTGCTGGAGCAGATACCAGCTGCTGGGAGGACAGCAGCCACCTCCGCTCCCCACAGCATCTCGGCGGCACCTCCGCCTCTCCTGAGGAGTGCCAGTCTGAGCTCCCAAGTGGCAGAAGGCAACGGGGCCGTGTCCACTTCATGCCCTCCAAGAGCACAGCCCAAGCATGCAGAGGGCTGGCACAAGTGCTGCCCATGACAGCTTTGTCCCTGAAGTCACCTGCGTGACCCTGGACACAGCTACGAGCCACAGCCCAGCGCCAGCACACACTGAGCCACCGCGCACCGCCGGGCGGGTCCCACGGCCTCGACTGTCCCTGCACAGGGAGAGGGGACCGCAGGGACCGCTGCCCTCAGGGACGTGCTGGTCATGGATTCAGCTTTCACGGGGGGTCTGGCAGTGGCAGGGGAAGGCGCAGGAGCAGTGGCAGAACAGCGGTGGGCACAGGCGGGCACAGCGTGTTCCTCCTCACACCTACAAACCACGGAGGGGGTTCCCCCATCACTCCACCCTTGCTAATCCTCTCGCCCTTGTGGTCCCTGGTGCAAGTCTGCAAGTCGCCATCACAAAGCAAGACAAGGCCAAGAGCAGCCGAGTCGGATCAGCATGGCTCCGCGCCCCCTGCGTTAGCCCAGGCTGCTGAGCACGGCTCCCAGGGGCCCTGCCTGGCCAGAAATATTCCACTGTGCCACCTCGGCCCATTCTCGTTTTCCCACGCCCTCTGTCTTAATCCGAGGGTAAGATCAGCGTTTAATTAGCCACATAAATTGCTGTTTACTGCTCTGGAATTTACTGTAAATGTTTTTGAAAGAAGAGCTGATCAATTGAAGCAGGCCATGCTGCAGCCACCAAGTCATTAAAAGTGAGGGAGTTTCATCATTACAAAAAAAATCCTGAGAACCAAATCCCCCCAAAAATTCCACACATAACAAAAAAGTCCCAGTTTAGTGCCAGAACCCCCTTCCCAGGCTGTACCTGCTTTGGATTTCCGCCTCCGGTGGGGATATCCCACTTGCTCCTCCTCCCGCTCAGTCAGGTATTCCCCTGTCTGGTATTTCCGACTTTTCTGCCGTCTCCTTTTCTTCCTTTTGATGTGGCCGTCCTCCTCCTCCTCCTCCTCCTCCTCGTTGGGCTCCCACAGCTGCCTGGGTGACTCCGCTCTCCAGGGCAGCTCCCGGGTCCTCCTCGTGTGACAGCTGCTCCTCTCAGACACAGACCTGTCCCTGTCCCTGCGGCCGTGGCAGCGGGAGGTCCTGTGGGATTTGCGCAGTTTGCGATGTTTCAAGGATGTCTCCTCCTCCTCCTCCTCCTCTTCCTCCTCCTCCTCTTCTTCCTGATCCTCCTCCAGCAATGGCAGAATCTCCTGACCACTCACATCACACTCTCCTGTCACACCAGCAGAAGAGCCAGCAATGCTTCCTGCAAAAAAGTGGGATTTCTAGCTGACAAAAAAGCCAAGAGGATCCACAAGGCAAAGCCCCAAAGCAGGACAAAATGCAGGGACAAGGCCACGTGAAAAGGGAATGCTCCCAGTCCAACCAGGACTGTCACTGGGAGCCTGGGCACCAACTCACCCGACTGACTGCGTGTCCGGCTGCTCAGCACCACCGGAATGAAATCCCGGAAGTTGTTCTTGGGCTTCTTCTCCAAGGAACCTGTGGGGAAAACCGAGCCTTGGGAAAACGGATCACAGACCTGTGATGAGGGAAGGGCAGTGCAGTGTCACCACAGCAGGGGCTGCTGCGATGGAACAAGGGGGATGGCTTTAAACGAGCAGAAGTTGGTTTAGATTGGATACAGGGAAGAAGTTTTTGACACTGAGGGTGGTAAAACACCGGCACAGGTTCTCCAGAGAGGTGGGGGATGCGCCATCCCTGGAAACATCCAAGGCCAGGCTCGACCGGGAGCAACCTGGTCTAGCGGAAGGTGCCCCTGCCCATGGCAGCAGGGTGGAACAAGATGAGCTTTAAGGTCCCTCCCAACCTCCTCCATTCCGGGAGTCTGATCATGCTGCAGCTCTATTTTGGATCCCAACCCAGCTCCAGAGGCCACTGGGCCCCCAGGGCAGCCTGACCCCGCAGGACCCCGGTGCCATTCCCAAGAGTACCTTCCTCGTGGCTGTCTCCGCGGTGAGCCGGAGATGGGCACTCCGTCTTCGCTGGCCTCCTACGCTTGCGCTTTACCCTGAGGCTGTTGTGATCCGCGATGGCGCCCAGGCTGCCGCGGCCTTCACGGCCTTCCTGCTTGCCAAGCTCACGTGGATTGTCGTGGTGTTTTTGCCACTGTGAAGGGAGGACACAGGCTGAAGCTGGAGCTTCCAACTGACTGAGATGGAGCAGCACAGAAAGGACAAAACTCCATCCCCACTGAATACGCTGGTGCCCCCTCCAGTGTTTTTGACACTCCACACACATTTCTGCCCTGAACAACCTGCAGCACAGGTACATTCCCCCACAGCCAGGCAATGCCCAGGAGCACAGGTAGAAAGCCCTGTGCCCTCAGCTGTCCCCCCGTGAGAGCTCCCTCCTCTCCCCCAGCCCCACCTTTGCCCTGGCCCAGCAGTCCCAGCCCATCCCATGCACCTTCTGGCCATGCCCGCTCCGGCTTCCCGACTTGCTTGGGGACTCCTCGCTGTCCCGGCCTTGGCACTTCAGTCTCTTGTGGCTCTGCCTGGTGTCCCCGTCATGCTGCCGCTTGGCCTTGCAGCGTGTGCCACCCTCCTGCTTGATTTGCCCCGCTCCTTTGAGCTTGGCCTCGGAGAAGGCCTGGGGAGCCGCCCCGGCCCGCAGGCAGGTCACTGACGGAAAGGACACATCACACTCCACTCGCTCCTTCTTGACCCTGCACAGATCCACCTGCTGCACACACGGGAGGGGCTCCGTGGCCGGCGGCTCCTGGGAGCCCTCACAGCCCGGCTCCTTGCGCTGGCCATCCGCGGGCACCTCCGGCACCATCCGCGGGCCCTGCTGCCCAGCCGCTGGCAGGTCGTGTGACAAATACGCCGCTAACACTTGGTTTTTGGGTTTTGCATCCGACTCTTTGAGGCTACAGCTCCCCTGGGGAGCCTCAGTCTGTGCGTTGCCCACCTGACCGGCGTCAGCCTCTGGCTGAGTGCACTCCTGACTCTTCGGAGCGTTGTCCAGCTTCCCCTTCCCCCCTTTCCCATCCAAAGCGCTGGTCTGGAGAGCTGGACCTGCCTCCAGCGGGGCTGGGTTGGCCGGCTCCTCGTAGGGCTTGGGCAAGGCCCGGCAGCCCTTGCTCTTGGCCGCAGCATCCTGTTCCTGAGGCGGGAGCCGGGGCAGCCCCTCCGGCAGGCTCTGGGCAGCCGCGCTGGGCTCGGCGGGCTGCACGCTCGGGAACGCCGGGAGCTCACCCGCCCCGGCTGGCTTGCAGGGGCTGCTCTGGTTCGGGGGCAGCTGTCCTGCCGTGGAGATGCCGATGGAAAGCAGCGGGGTTTGATGGTAAGGAGACCAGCCCAGGGGCAGAAGCTGAGGATTGGAAGGTTTTCCATTGACGGGGCATCGTGGGTACACACTTCCCTGGACGGGATTCCAGGTGGCGATGTCCTTGGACTGACACAAAGGAGCTCCTGGAGCAACTCTGCCGTGAAGAAGTCTCTTGGCAGGATCCTGCTGTCCTTCCGTGCTGACCTGGTTGGCTTTCTTCCCACAGGGCACGCCGGCACTGCGGGGCTCGCCCTGGTCGATGATGGAGATGGGCTCCTGCTTGGGCAGGTGGCGCGGGTCCCTGCTGAGGCTCACGCCGGCGTCCTTGCTGAGCAGCAGCGAGGCCGGCACCGGGTTGGCAACGCCGACGTAAGTGCCGGGAATGGTGCTGATGAGCGTGGTGTTCTTCACCCAGGAGCCCTGCTCGCCATTGCGCAGGAACTCGGGAAAGATGACCAAGGGCGGGGTGGTGCCGAGGCACGAGGTGACGCTGCTGCCCGTGGCCTGTGCCGCACGCTGGGACTTGGAGAGGACGGTGGTGAGCAGCGCTTTGCCGCTGGTGTGCACGGGGGTGAGGATGGGCATGGGGGGGGTCTTGCGCTGGCTGGGCGGGGGCAGTTTCTGGCGGTTGGACTTGGAGGAGAGATCAAGAGGCATCTCACTGCACTCCGGGGATGAGACCATCTCACGCTCCAGCTGGGGAGGGGACTTCAGAGGAGACAGGGAAGTGGCAGCCCCCGGTGCATGTGGCTCGGGAGCCGCCGCGGCCCTGGCCTGCACGGCGGTGCCGGAGGAGGGAGCAGCGCTCCCGCCCGATGCTGCCGGCGGAGCCTGGCTGGAGGGCAGGGCCAGGCCGGTGCTCGACAGGGGAGCGCTCTCAGCCGCAGCCTGGGCGCTGCTTCCGCCCGAGGGTGGGGGGCAGCTGAGCTGATTCACCTCCACAGACACCACTTTGGCATCCGAAGCCAAGGGCCTGGTGACAGAGAAGGTGTAGGGGTAGGAACGCAGCTCTGGGGAAGCGATAATGCCCGGCAGGCAACGCTCGTGCAGGTAGGAAGGCAGAACGGGGAGGGTGAGTGTGGAGGACACCCCCAGGGTGGCCGGGAGCGTGGCCACGCTGAGCGGCTGCCCGCAGCTGGGCGGGGGGATGTACACCAGTGACTGGCTCGGGCTCAGCACAGCCCCAGCCTGGAAGGACAGGGGCAGCTTTTGCATAGCAGGGGCCTGAGAGGGGGGAAAGCAAACCCTGTTCAATGTAAAGGTGGCGGGAGTGGAGGCAGAGGTGTTGCAGCTGGAGACGACCACAGACAACGTCCCTTCTGCCAGCACGCCTGGCCCTTGTGCTGCAGTGCTCGGGGGGGCTTTCTCGTTCCCAGCAGGCTCACTCTCTGGAGCCACGGAGCAGGCTGGGGCAGCATCAGCCTGCTTGTCGCTGGGGGGATCTGCCGGTGTCCAGGCAGCGTCAGCACCACTGCTCTCCTGCTCCACAGCTCTGGGGGTTGCTGGCTCCTGCCCTCTGCCATCCCCCTGACCTGCCAGAGGGCCCAGGGCGTCATCTGTCACAGTCTTTCCCGTACACTCCAGGTTTGGGTTGGGATCAGGTGGCTGCTCCTCCAGTTTGGGTCCAAGCTTCTCCTCCACCTTGCCATCAGCATCCAGCCCCTGGGCACTGCTGCCACCACCGCTGACTGCTGTGAGCTCCACCTGCAAAAAGAAGGGAGAAGGTGTTCCTCGGAGCTGTGCAGGGAAGCAGGAAGGATCCTGGCACCCAGGGAAGCTGGAAGGATCTGCCCACCCAGGACACAGAGCCAGAAGCAGCAAACAGCTCTGCCCAAAGGACAGCATGGCTTTGCCTCACTGCATCCCTCTCAAGAAGGAGCCCACGGAATCCATTAGGGAAAATGCTCCTGCTTGGCCTGTTCCAACAGGGAATGGCCTTCTTGGACCCAGCTGCGCAGGCAAAGAACTCACCTCGGAAAGGCTGCTGCTGACACAAAACTCTTGAGACCCCAAGTGCTGGGAGCTGCTCGTTTTAGACTCCTCATCAGAAATTGGGGCTCTCCTAGGTGAGGAAGAAGACACAGCATTATGAAACCCCAAAATACCCTCCCAGCATCCCAGCCCTCCCTGTCCCTGAGTGGGACAGTGGAGCAGCTGTACACCTTCCTTACACACGGCCACCCACCCTCATCATGGGCCAGCCCAGCCTTCCCCAGTGTCACAGCCTGGTGCCACACACCTGCTCCTGTCCCCTGCATTTCCCATTCTGTCCCACCACACCTTTCCATTCTCCCCTGAGCCTCATCCTGCTTGTCTCTTCTTCCACTGGTACCTCCTCATTCCCACTCCTCCTGCTTCCTCCCTGCCCTGGGACCCCCAGCCCAGCCTAGCTGCCAGTGGGGATCTCCCTCTGGTGCCAAAGCTCTCTGGGCTCAGGAGGCCTAGACAGGAGCAGCGGGTGTCCATGGCCATCCCAATGTGCCACGTCTTGCTGGCCAGCATGTCTGGACCCTTTGTCTCTGGAATGTGATTCCTCAGTGGAAAGCCTGGATTCAGGACAAGGATTGTGACCTTGGGCCCCTCCTTCCCCGGTGGTATTCACCGGACAGCACTTCCCTGGTGTTTTGCTTGGGACAAGCTGCTGGTGCCAGGACAAAACAGATCAAGTTTGGATTCTGTTGATGACATAATTTCAGCCGGATTTGCTCCCTGCACCCTGGGCTTTCACAGCAGTCACAGACACGAGCTATGGGCACACGATTCGTCTTTGGACTCTGTACCCCCAGTGCTGAGGCCCTGTTACACACCCCTAGCACCAGCATCCCACTCTGGGCTGCCTCAGCCCTGGGACTCTGCTTCGTACTCCCAGTGCCAGGAACCTTCTCTGTACCCCGTGCAGCAGGACCCCGCTCTGTTCCCCCAGTGCCAGGAACCTGCTCTGTATCCTCTGCACCAGGACACTGCTCTGTTCCCCCGTCACTGCAACCCCGCTCTGGCCTGCCTTGGCCCCAGGACGCTGCTCTGTACCCCAGTGCCGGGACCGTGCTTGGGGCTGTTTCCGTGCCATCCCCACAGACCTTCGGGTCAGTGACAGGCCGGTCGGTCCCTCCAGGGGCTCCCGCGTTCTCAGGGCTCCCCGGCCCGCCCGTCACAGGCCGCGGGGCGGGGATGGCGGCCAGGGCCGAGCCGTCTCAGCGCAGCCGGCGGCGGGGGGCGAGCAGCCCGAGAGGCCGGAGCGGGCGGGGGTCCCGGGGTCGCGGGGTC
>VZRQ01002787.1:88544-153144 GCA_013397975.1 Machaerirhynchus nigripectus | reverse complement strand
ACTACAGGCCTCCAGCTGGATTCCACCCCACTGATCGCAACACTCTGAGCTCTGCCATTCAGCCAGTTCTTGGTCCACCTCACTGTCCATTCATCTAACCCACATTTCCTGGCTTACCTACCAGGGTGCTATGGGACAGTGTCAAAGCCTTGCTGAAGTGAAAGTAGACAACATCCAGTGCTCTCCCTTCACTGACTCATCCCGTATCTACACCATAGTACTGTATATACATCAAAAGAAATCAGTGCAGAGTCTGAACCAGTACTGATCAAGCTGCCTTCTTGCTCCCTCACTTTATTTCGATATAGTTATTAAGCAAAAAAGTAATCAGAGGAAAACAATATTAGAGGAGGGAAAATTTCATGACCTGAAGCATTCAGGACAGCAAATACCTACCTCAACTGAATTCAACCCCTGTACACAAGTAGATTCTAGTCTGCAGTGCTCCTTTAGTCAGAGTGACACAGCATGTAAATTTTATTTATTAGCTACTTCTTGATGATTAAACTATTTCCTGAAAGGTAAGGCTTCTACCTTGTTACAAAACCACAATAGCCATCAGAACTACCTTTTTCAATACCCTCAAAGTTTTCTGATGTCCATTCAGGATCATGCCAGCCTTTCCTATTCCTCTCCAAGAAGCTATAGGCTGGATAGCCATCCTGGGGTGTAAATATGCACACCTTCCTTGCCCCAGAGGGCCCTCAGTGAAGCAGACTTGCCAAAGGCAGACCCCTGCAGGGCTGTGAGCCATCCCTTTTGAGTAAAGCAGTAAAGCAGCATCAGCCAGGCCCACATAGGCATCTCATTCACAAAGCTCCAACAGCCAGGCCTCTGCTGACAGAACAGCAATGTAAGGTTTCCCAGTTGGCATATCCCCATATCGACTCTGCAAATGAAAAACAGGAACATCAGCTAGCAAAGAGAGGTTCTGTTCTCAATTTTGTGTCTCTAAGCATTTTAGCAATACAAAAAGGCACTGTGCAAAAACACAATAAAACTGCTTCCATTCTCATCATCAAGAAGACAGCAATAACATTGCTGTCTGAGGGAAAGCTGAAGCTGCCTATAGCTTTCACAAGTTCTTTTCAGATCTATTGTCATGAAGTTGTTAATTCTCTTAATTACCTGTATATCTTGCTGCATTATAAAGCTGTGCAGCTGGAAATAAATTGGATTGTTTTCCTCTATGACTTATTCCCTATCAGATTAGTAACATTTTACAGGAGAAAATGTCTTTCTTTTGTGACTCAGTTAAAGTTGATTTCATACATCCAGATTCAGCACTCTCACTGTAATCCCTTGTTGCATCAGCTACCTTTTGAGTCCTCAGCAGCCAGGCTAATTGTGCTAAAATAACTAGTGCAGCAATCGAAAGATGAGTGTGTCTGACTCCTGTCTGTACACATGTACACAGGGGGGCAGCAGTTAAATGAAGTGACTGCATTTTTGAAGCTGAAGCACAACTATTTCACTGTGTGCTGGAGTAATGCATTTCTTATGAAAACAAGCTTTCATTTCTCTGATCAGTTACTAACTGCCAGCAATGTCAAGACATCATAAGAAGTTCAAATCTTACTGTAGCTGTTTCCTTATCACAAACAACAATCTGTGAGACACTGACCTTTCACTTGTCAGTTGACAAGAACAGCTCTAGAAGCCACCAGAGTGTGGCAGCATGTGGGCTTAACTTAAATGGCATTATTGACCCAGAAAGGAACCTCTTTCTGTAGCTAGCAAGAGAATAAGCCATAAAAAAGACAAATTGTTCATCCACACGTGTGTGGAATCATTGGTCTTTATTCAAATAAAAACATATGATTAAATTCTACCAATTTAAATAGAAGAGAGAACTACTTCATTTCCGGTATGGAAAAAAAACATCTGACAGGCTTAGAAATTCCTGCAATAACTACTGCATAAGAATATGGCATAATGTAAAATCAGTCCAAGCACACAATCACCTCAATCACCTCAAGATCAGACCTTTTGGGGATAAGATCAGTACACAATTGATGAGTCTCTTACCAGCCTGCTCATGGAAAGGTGCATGGGTTTGACCCCCAGGGATCTAGAAAGTTTCTATTTGGAAACTAGTACCATTTCAGTGGCTTCCCCATCAGGAAGAAATCGTGAGTATCAGCTTTTTTATAAACTGATGCTAAAGGTTTGATTACATTAGTGCTGGCAGATACCACAACAATCAAAATTGCCCTTTTCTCTCCCTTCAGTAAATAGTCCCTTGAAGATGTTCCTTTCTTCAGGGCAACAGCTGACATTGAGTTATCAGTGCTCCTGGGAGCAGCCATGAAACTCTCTCATTTCCAGAGGAGTCAGTAGTAGTGCAGTTGCTAAAGAAAAAAAAAACTCTGGCTGTTCTGCAGAAATTACACATCAGCAGGAGTGACCTCTATAAACTTAACAAGGTTGGTCTTTCTAATCTCTGTCACAATACATGAACACATCTTTCTTTCATGTTAATAATAAAAATGCCCTGCTAACATTTAAAAATCATTTTATTATGGCAACAATCATAGTTTTTAACAGGAGTACATGAAAAGAATTCAAAAGGTTCCGGAAGAGCCTTCAAATGAGACCAGTAGCTGGACAGAAACAGCTGCTTCTCGCTCTGAAGGTGAACGCCTGAAGTCATACATTTGGTTGCCCTATTACCTTAGTTTGCATAGCTACAGCTGTTATTAGCAGTCATAAAAATCACCCAACTGTAAGCATTTGACTTGGAGGCCACTTCCTGGGGTGAATTCCATAGGCTGACAAGGTGCTCAGTTATGCTACGCTGTCTTCTGTGTGCTCTAGATTTACTGCCCTTTCAGCTAACGAAAGCAAAAAAAAGAGAAGCACATCCTCAACTGAACATGAGATTAAGTTTGGTTGGTGCATACTGTATATCATTAGTAAGTGTGCCTCTCCCTGTTCTGGTTCCCTTTCAGTGGCACAAAGGGATCAACTTGTGACCATCAGGACACATGCTTGGTATGGCACTCTACTTGGAATGGGATGGATCTTTCATACACAGCACCAAACATCATATGCTCCTAGATTACTTCTATTTTCCAAGCTAATCATGTTTTTGTCTCCTCTCATTTGCTGCAACTTCCATCATGTTTTCCATTCAAATTGTTTGTTTCAGCTTTGATTTGCAAGCCTTGAAGGGATCCAAGCTAAGCACAGTTTTCCAGGCACTAACTCAACATTACGTTATCCAAAGCTGACCTAGCATTTCATTCAAGTGCACACAATGATCTTTCCCCAGTATATGCAATTTGAATTTTGGTTTGCAGGAACCATCATAATCCATCTTCACTATGACAGCTTTACAGTACAAAGATGACATTCCCACGTGTCCCCTCAGGGCCTTTGTACACTAATTACTTTAAACATGCTAACTGTCCATTCTCAGCTAGAATTTTGTGCACATTTACTAGAAGACTGAGTAATTAACACCAATCCCCATCTCCACTGACCAGCTAAACAAGATCAGATTTGGCTCTCATCACTGATTTGAAATGACTTTTTTAGAACATGCCTAGACATAACTCCTTTACTTTTCTCAGATGGGATTAAAAAATCAGTGATCAATTTGGAAGATATAAACTACAGATATGCATATTCTCAAAATTTCACCATTCTGAAAAATTAATTAAAGAGAGAAAGGGGCACAGGCTTTAGTCTGGGTGTGCTCTACAGCTATTTCTGGAAAGGCAGGAGAGAGAACAATTGAATATCTATTCAGCACTATACAGCACTAACAAATGGCAATCATTCCTCAAGAGACGATATTCTTTCAAATTCCACCAGTAAAACCTATCATGGGAATTTTGAGTGGACAAATAACAACCTGATTCATCAGGAATTATTTTCCACTAAAACAGAACTCAGATCAAACCAGGGTAGACTCCATACAGCTTTAATGATTTTGTATGATTTCCTGTCTAGGAGAAGTGCTGTAAAAGACAAATACAAGGCAGTCATATGCAAAGTCTTATGCATCTTATTACCTAATGCATTTAACTCTGGAATGCAGCACCCACAGTAAATACTACCAATTCTTTACTCTTTACTCATAGCTACACTTTGTGCATACTTTCACAGCACAACTTGTTCACAGCACATATCCGCAGCATGCTCTTCCAGCTTTCGTCATAAATGATTGCCTGTCTCTGAACTACATTTATCTCAGGTAGATTCACACTTTGTAAATTGTCTAAGACGCTTGTCATTTTTTAAATTTTTGCCTCCTTGTAGGCTTATTATTTCCTAATTTTTTTCTAGTAAAATTTGCTCATTTTTATTACCATCCGAAAGTACACTACCGAGTCTTACAACTGCATTCATTTCTTTCTCTTTAAAGTCAGCCTAAATGACCTTCAAATGGCACTGTTCTACTTATTTTTCTTCTTTTTATCTTTTTTTTTAAACACTCTGACAATGAATATAAAGTTTCTTCTACACAGGACACAAACAAGAACAAAAATTCATTGCCCAAGGACTTTGCACAAGAAACTAAACTGAAAAAATGCACTTCACTATTGTTTAAAAATAAACAGTGATTAAAATTAGTGCAAGAACAATTGGTTGATATTTTTTATAAGCAAACAAAAGGATTAGAGTAACTGGCCCCTTGGGGATAAAACAGATTTACAATAGATTTAATTAAATGTATTTAATGAAATCAAATATAACAACAACTAACTGGCACACCATCTGAAATTATCCCTGAACTCTAGTAAACTATTCTGAACTGTAATAAATGTCTCATTGTTATCTTCAGTTTTAATTTTGGCTTACCGCACAGAGAATTTTTCTTTGCACATGAACTGTTTTGAATGTTTCCCCTTCAATTTATTTAGTGGGTTTGCAATGTAAAATTTTCAGAAGTTACTTTTAAATTAATTTTTGAAAGGAACTCTTTATTCTATTTTAATTACTTTTTAATAGAGCACCATGGACTGATCTGCTGCTCCATAGTAACATGTCAAAAGAAGGATCACTGACCACAGGTCAGAGGAAGTATAATGCTGTAACCTGTATAACTGAAGTAAAAGGTCCCACTCTCTCTTCACAAGGTTTATTATAGGCACTTCACAGGTCATCTCACACAGACATTTACTCTAGGACAAAGGGAATACAAGATGGGCATGAACCAGCTCCAAAATGTAGAGTGGTACTACATTCCCAGGATAACAAAGAACCAAGCCTTCTAGAACTAATGCTTGCTGATGCTTACTGCAGTGTCCCCTATGGACAGTGGGGTTCATTCACACAGGGTTCAGTCCTATCCACCATGAATAGATGATTATAAAACTCCCCCCGCCCCCCCAAATATTACTGTTTAGAAGCTCCATTTTCCAGCAGAAAAGCATTACTGTAAGGTTCCCTAGGAAAAAACAGAGCATTGTTGGAGAATGAGAGGATTTTAATATTTCCTGGAATTACTTTTAATAAGTCAGAAATCAAGGCAGAGTAAACAAGAAAGATATATCCTGGACTCAGAAGCTTTTTGAAAAATTATGTTTCAATGTTGCTAAAACCTAAAAACTTCAGAGGTCAATTTAGAACTTCTGCAGTCTTTTTCTTTCCCAAGGGCATGCTTTCAAGTGAATCCCACTAAAGCAAAGTCCTTATTTGCAAGTTTCTTTTCTTCTCAAGAAAGCACAGTAGCAGCTTGTTGAAAATGGCAGAGTGTATGAACTCTGTGCAGTTGATAAAAATTTCAGCTCAAGCTGTATTTGAAGATAAAAAAACAATCAACCAGCAAGATATTTTTAGTCAGTCCCTTCTCTTACCAATGTTTTTTCAAATTGTTCCGAGCCCTTATAATTTCTGTTTCATAATCCACTCTGATATTGATTCTTTGAGGCAGGCACAGAAAAATCTAACCTCAACGTGCGAAATGACAAGATGGCCCTTTTTTTCCTGGGTGTAACAGGAGAAAAGGTTACTCTCAAATCTTCACAGACTGCATAGCAGCCACCTAAGGCATATCCTTCATCTTTCCTGTATATCCACTTCTTAACACATAAAGCATAGCACAATAAAATTTGTTTCCTCCCTCCAAGTATTTTTGATCATTTTACAGATATGGACTTTAAAGTCTGCAAAATATTACAGTTACCAATTCAAGTGAGTTTACATTATATGTTTCCTAGTAAAATTTCATTTTTCCCCACTCAGTGTCCATGCAATGTTTAAAAAGTCGCAGGAGCAAATTGTCTCATGGCCTAAGCACAAACCATTTTCTTGCTGTAGTAGAGTTTCTTTTTTTATAGGTCATAATAATTTTTTAGAAGTTTTTTTTTTATAGGTCATAATAATTTCTGATAATTCTGATAGGTCCTTTGGCTTTCTGTGGTAGCGTCTCAAGATTCTTCAGGAAATTATGAAAAGGCATTTCTACTCAATGTATTCAAACTGGGCACAAGAATACTAGCAGCAATAGCATTACCAAAGAAATTTTTTTATCATGAATCGTATAAAATTTTCCAGCACATAGAATGGGATACTGAGGAGCAAAAAGGTGTTTTCCAGTATTTCTGTTAAACATTTATAACTAATAGGTGCCCTCCCACTCTCTCACCCTCCAAAGGAAACCAAGCCATAATAATCCTCCACTGCCACACTTGAAATCACCTTCCCTGGAGAACAGAGGAGGAATAAGGTGCTTTGTTATTCATATTCACTGAAACATAAAATGCCTAGAGGCCACATAAAAGGCCCGTTGCATCAGTGCCAACTGTCCCTGCTTCAGAGATAAAGTATGGAGATGGCAGGGAGAAGTAGCAAATATTCATAATATGTGATTAAGGTGATTGAGCAGTGAATGGAGAAGGAAGCAGAGAAATCTACATCACTAGGATTGGAAAAATCTCGTAATCTGCACACACATAACACCACTATCTTGAGCCCCTTTCCATAAATCTTGATCTAAAGCAGGTCAGGTGTCTGCATTTCACCTACTTTTACATAAATAGGAATAAATCTTGATAAATTGGGCTCTGGCAATGTTTAAAATGATCTTTACAAAGGTTTTGAAGTGCAAGACAACAGTCAGGAGATTAAAAGCATCACTACTTAATCCTGGCTGCAAATGGCATATCCCAGCATTTAGGATTACAGAGGCAAAGACCCTTGTGATAACTGACTAAAGACAGAAAACAATGAAAAGCCAGTAACATGAGCACTAGATTTTTCCCTCCAAAGCACTTAGCTGCAGGAAAACAACTTGATTCCTCATATAGCATTTACATCTAAAAGTAAAATGAAATAGGTAAGCTTTAGGACACCCTCTGACGCTCTAGTAATTTGTGAAGGAAGTGTGGTGGCCAGGAACCTTTTGCTGCGTTGTTCTCGGAAGTCACTTGCTTAGTACCTTGTTATGTAATTTACTGAACAGGACAAATTACATTCTTTTTTGTTTACATTACTTCAAAGCAAAACAAATCAGAAATCTCCACAAGCTTGCAAGTTAAGCCTCAGCTAAACCTACCTAGCATTGCAAGACTCTTTAAAATGACTTTTGTAGAAACTGGTCCAAATCTAAACGAAGCTTTCTGAGTGCCTTTTCCCTGTCAGTCCTGTCTCTGATCACTGCCATGATATATTAGTATCATACAATTACAATCACGTCACATCCTTTTTTACCTCCTGCACACTGGCAAAAAACTTCACACGAAGTCTTCAGGGATCAGAGAGACTGATCAATTAAGCACTGATAGTATCTCATTACTATACATTTTCTTGTGATGTGCTCTGTATAATTTCTTTAATAGCACTTGAATTAATTTTCCATTTTCTATGTTGCACTGCTGTAACTGAGAAAACATACAAGAATAAAACAAAGAGATGATTGTGCTTACGATTTGTGTTTAAATCCAGCTACACTGCCTAGCTCGAGCAGTCTAAAACCTGTCAGGAAGGAAAGCAATAATAAACTGTATCTGTCAGCTATCTTTTACAGGAAAGAATATATCACTATATGCTTCATAAAAGTGGTGGTTTTTTTACAAAACTAGGCCTAAACTCTGCTTTTATTAACAGCCTTGATGTAAAGAAATAGCAGGATTCACATTACAGGTGTTTTATAATTATCCAGTGACACCGAGCATGCAGCCCCAGTGAAGTCAGGGAAGCAGAAGTAATTTCATCAAGCAGAGCTCCAACCTTTAATTCTTTTTCTGCACTTCCCACTAGACAAAAGCCTTTACATAAATTTGGTGGGATATTTAATATACACATACACATGCCACTTTCCCAAGTTAAAAAAAGTATCAATTTGAAGTAAAGCTTGACAGATGGACGTATTTGATTCAAAGAGCTCTCACAATAGAAACATTTCACTCGCACACCAATCCACACAACTGTGACCTTGCACTGGTTGCAGCTTGGTCACTTGATGCTCACATCTACCAGTCAGACCTGCGACTTTCCCATTGTAATAGAACCCAAGTCCTCAGATACCTGGATGACAGACATGATGGTGACTTCAGTGCTCTCATACAAGGAGGCGCTACAGATGCTTCTGCTGAGATTTGCTAGCAACGTTAACCACAATGAGCACCAACCAACCTCCTGGAAGATGAAAACTTATTACCATTCCTTCAACCTTTGGAGCTGTTCTGAATTCTACTTAAGAGGTTATGTGGGAGTGAAAGATGAAGTGCAATCTCTTTTCTTCTCAGAGCAGTTTGCAGATTTAAAATATGTTTTCATTAGCTGAGAGGGGCTTTTTCTCACCCTTGTACATATGCAATTTTTTCTTCATAAAACGTATCTTGGCACATTAAAAGTTCAAAAGAAGCTGGACAATCAGGTTTCTGCTTTCATTTGTCAAGAGCAGTTCCAACAGACTCTTCAGTGTGGGGTGAGACCAGAAGAGTGGTGGGATATTTAATATACACCTCACCAACCCAAAAGGGAAGTGGAGGCCCCTATGAGTGCAAGATGCCATATTTGCTCCCATCACCACAGCTCTTCTCATACTCTGGCTGATCAGATCTTACATGGCTGATGTTGCTCTCACTCTGATCTGTATTACACCAATGTAGCCATGACAGCTGCAAAGCCATTATCCTGGAGTGAGACAGAAGAGGGTCTGGTCCCAAAGGCATTCTATCTGACAACACCCATCTCTCAAGTCCTCAATGCCCTGGAATATAAGTGGAGAACCAACAACTTTAACTCAAATCCACTAAATTAAAGAGCGCTGTCCCAACAGGGAAGTTGATGCTCCCTTCCTGATGCCATTTCAGAAACACTTTAGAGAAAAGAAAACAATGGTTTTACGTGATAGCTGTGGGGAACCACATTTCAGAGTTACAAGAGTCTCTAGCCATGCATTCCTTGTTTCCCATAAGCACAGCATAGAATCAAAGGAAAAGATTTTTTTAAGTTTATTTTTTGCATAGTATCTTCATATTTAAAGTCTCAAATACTTTTCTAAGAAGAAGCCTAAGGTTAGTACAGGATTCTACAACAGGCACAAAAATATGGTGTTTCTGAATCTAATCTTAATTCTATGTCCCATTTATGCAAAGCAATGTGAGAAACAAATGTCTTAGCTAATGAGACAGTACATTGATTTGTGTCTTCTTTGAGTGATATCCCTTAGGAATTTAAAGGGAAGCTCCTAAAAAATTGCTTTCCAATTCCTTTGTCATCCCCTCCTTCTGATCGCAATTAAAATGAGTTATCTTTGGTTTAGTACATTTCTTTTTCATCTCTTTTTGCAACAGATGTTGAACAATTAGTAAAATACAGGAGAATCAGCCACAAAACTGAATCTTTATGCAAAAGTAAAGACCAACATGTTGCTCAGATGAATGATTCAACCCAAGACAGCTTTTAGAATCTTTTAAAATTTTCACACACTTCACTAAGAAATTTTTTTGAAAGTTAAAATAATTCTGAAAAGTACAACACTTACATTGAACTCTGGAAATGTTGTAGAAACTGCTGGAAAAGCACTTTTCACTGAACTGTTTATCACAGGCCTCCCTCCAAAACACAGCACCTGTCACCCATTTGCAGAACAGAGGGACACACAGTTCATCTAAGTACTCCTCCTCCCAGGGAACCCAGTTACACTTGTGCCAGCAGGATTCAGTGGCAGTTTCAGAAATTCTAGTCCTAACCCATATATTGGGTGTACTTAAAGAAGCCTTCTCCACAGATTATAGATACCGAATGCCTTATTCTATATGGAAATTTATATCCTACTTTTTCTATCCTAATATCAGAAAGAAGGGACCTTTTCATTGTCCACATACACACATAATCCCTTGATGAATTTTCCTAAGCTTTTGGCCTCAATGCTTTTTCTAATAAGTTACAAAAAACTGTACATTGCATAAAGAGTGTACTTCCTCCTACTTCCAAATTGGCTGCATTAACTCTCCATGTTCTCGAACAATGAAATAAAGCAGGAGCTGATCATTTTTCTCTTTAGTTCTGTGCCACCTTGTTTACATCATAAGAAATAAAAGGACAATTTTGTGTCGATGTATCAGTTTGTCTTCCCCGTTTTCTATCCCATCTCTACATCAGTTTTCTCACTGTTAAAAACACCTCCTCTCAGTTTATTTTTTTTTTAATTAATGCAAGCAATCAGCACAGCTATTATCTAAGAAATGAAACTAGTCTCACATGTGGACAAAATCCTTAAGCTACAAGCAGGGAAGGAAACCAAGACTCCAAATCCTCACTAATTGTGATCTTCTGGCTTTTGCTAATTTACAGGATTAACTCACTCCTATAATAGTCCAGATTTCTTCCTCACATCACAATTGAGTCACGGGGTTTTCATATTCACAGGATAAGCCTATTTAGCTCTTTTCAGTCCATGGGATACCCTTTACCTCTTTCTTCCCTTGGTCACCCCAGTATCATGAAGGGGGAAAGTAATGATTCTAAGGTCATTAAGCCATGCATAAAAATGCCGTAGGAGATCAAATCATGCCAGAGTAATGCAAGAAAATAAACCTCTCCTACAGTTCGCATAGACTCCAGTTTCCCCTCTTGATGATATTAGAAAAGCAGTATACAACTGGGCTGTTAGTTGAAGGGGTAGACAGAAGGAATGAAATACAAATAGCCAACTCCTGTAATATACAAATTGGATGATCAAACAATCATGGCAAAATGTCAGCTGATGACATACACTGACTTTAGTGGAGTCATATCTAATTATAAGTGACTTGGTTTAAAAAGGCTTTTAGTCAGAGGAAAGCTACTTCAGAGATAACAACTAATGCATGGGGGAAGAGGGCAACAGAGATAATCAAGCAAGGATATAATTTCAGTGCCAATGAATTTGTTTGACAATCTGTTTCTTGGCCCAGTCAAACAATCTTTGTAAATAACATTCTTGCACTTTCAGTGTATAGTCTGACTACGGAGTCACCTTGTTAAGAGTCCAGACCACAGAATGAAAAAAAAAAAATCAGTGCAAGAATTTGCACACATCTGCTCAGCATCATCATTCATGAGCTCACAGTAATAGGAACAAAAAGGTTTTTACTACATTCAGGGAGCCACCATACTCAAATATGGATCTCACACCTAAGGTGACTGAACTGCTTTTGAAACATAAGCCAGCCAAAAAATTCTGGACCAAAGCCTAACTGCACAAAGGCAAAATAACTCCAGCATTTTGTATCTCGGGGAATTGTGTGTGGTTGCATAAGAACACAATACTACAAAGGTCAGTATACAAATCTCTTTTTTTCTTGCTAAGATGCTTTGGTAAAATAGGTCTGGCTCTCGGAAGCATGGAATAATTACGGAAGACACCTGTTAGTCTGCAGATGGAGCAAGTAGCTTGATTTCTGTACCTTGCATTATATGCTTTAGAAGCTACTCAAATTACCCTGGCACCAATGTAGCAATCATTAACATTTTATCTTTATCCTTCTGAACACTTAGAAGCAACAGAAGCAGCAGCAAACGAAAGAGAAACAAATTATACAGCAAAGACTTGGAAAAAAGCTTGGAATCAAAATCCTGGATGGCAATACCTCCCACACAGGCATTGGCTCTCCATCTTGTGCCCAACTCTAATCATTACCAGCTTCTTTTTAAAAGCCTGGGCCTGCACGAACTGATATAAGACAGCCACGACCTAAGTAAACTCCAAACAAGTCATTCATCACAGCAAAGCTCCAGAACAAGCTGGTACTTTTTCTAAGAGAACTATTCGTCTCAACACACATTATACATAAAGAGGAAACAGAAAGCACATACTGTAGGCTTTCATCAATTGTATACAAACAAAGCCTTTTATAATTCTGAATAGGCTTGAGATCATTACGCCTGGGGCCAGGAGACTCTCAGTAGTTTAAGATCTCATTTTCCAAACTTTTGGTCAAAGGAGTCTTTTTAAGTGCATGGGAGAAAGGAACACTTTTTTCCCGTGAATATGTTATGTTCACAATGCCCCTACTCAAATCCTTATATGCCCCACCTTGTTGGTTACCAAAATCAAACTTCACAGCCTCAAGGTCAGGAGCAGGAGGTGCTCACCCACATCAGCTTCCACATTTTCTGTTACACATCATTCCCTTTTACAGCTTAAATTGTTCCTGGAACTGTTGACATTCTCAGGTTCTTGGGCTCGTTCTGACCTTCCTGTCACTCAAATCTACCAAACATACTGAGCTAAATTTCCTTTTGTTTGCCTTTTGAAATTATCTACTTCAGACATGAAAGATTCTCGTGCAGATCCAGGAGGGTAATGAGAAGACCAAGGAAATGCCTACTGTGTTATGTTCTGAAGCTCACACCCCGATGAAGCTAATGCCATGCTTTTGGTTTAAAGGCACACCAACACGAGAACCAAGCAGGTAATTTAATAGTTTAGTAAAAACTGGAGTGTTTTGACTTTAGAAAAAGTGTAAGCATCCTAATCTAGTCACTATTATCATCCTTTCCCTTTGAAAGCAAATGCTGAATCAGTCTGAACTCCTAAGGACTCAAATCTTATCCTTTAATGTGGTGATTTTGTTTTGGCTACTTTATCAGCTTGGGATAATAAAGTAATAAAAATATTATGCATTGAATTTATTATTGCATTTTCTATAAAAATTACAAGAAGCAATAATTTCGTCAAGGAATATGGACTTTTCACTCCTACATTAGTACTCCAGGCCGAAAGGGGTTTTTTTTCTTTGGAAGTATTCAGTAATCATTGGTAACTATCAAAAGCGTACTTAACACTGTGGTATCCTGTAATTCACACCAGCAGCTGCACAAATAATTACAGCCCTTCTCAGGTAAAACCTCAACAATTTAAATGAGTTTTCTCTGAGCAGGGAAGGATTGAAATCCCTTTGAATGACTACTGAGATCCACAGAAGTCTTTAAAAGTGCTAAAACAGTATGATCCATGGGGCATACAAATGTTACCTGCCAACGAGCATGTAAAGAGCACTATTTTCAGACTAAATCAAACTCTACTGAATTTTGACTGGTATTTTTCTACATGTATTAAACAGAAAGAGGTCAGTTTTACCCTGACCATTTCAGCATTCCATAGAAGTTTTGTAAGGGGTTTTCCATAGAAATATGGGGTATTCCATAGAAGGGTTGTAATGGGCCATGCTCTTTGTTTAAGATAATCGATTCCATTTCCCTGCCTCTGATTCCCTGTTTTGTAAAAGGACCACTTACCACCAACATTTGATTCAATCCCTTTTGAGTCAGGCCTAGGGGACATCACAGATCTTTAGAACCAAATCTTTGTTTCTGTTTCAAGGAGTGCCTAAATATGGAATCACATAAAACAGGGACAGTGGAGACTGATGGGGTCATCTACACCATCTCCTATTCTCCAGGTAGGATCAGTTTTGCCTAAAAAATTCTTAGCAGCTATTCCTCTGATGTTCCTAGCAGACTCCATTGACTAGTTCCAATAATGCATCCATAAAATTACTAGAAACTTTGTACATCTGACATGCATTGCCAGTTAAAGAGGGTATCATTTAATTTTTTCAGATTTTAAACATATAATACATTACTAAACCTGGTAATGTATAAATTCCCATTTGTTTTACTTACTCCTGATAGCAAGTGCTCTTTATGCAAGATTGCTTGAATAGTGGCATTTCATTTAAGACTTGTCCTAAACTACTGAAGCAGTTGAGCCTTACAATATCACAACACTCCCTTTTATTTACACATATTTATCTTTTTATTTATTTTTATTGTTTTTTCTACTGAAACAAAAGTAGTAATTAAGTGCCCATAAAAAGGTTCTAATTTTAGGCAGTCTGGAAGGGGAGATGCTAGGAAAGGAGTAACATCCTACAACTTAATTGTAGGAATATTTTTTGGTGCTTAAAATTGCAGAGAGTCAGTTCTGAGCCACAGATTGTCATTTTCAAACTAATGTTTTCTCTTTTTTTGATGACACTTTAAGGAAGAAATCACAGTCAGTTTTCAAGGTACTCAACCATTTCTTTCAAGTTATCTAGACTGTCTAACAAAAGCTGATTTACAATGGGAGGTGTCTACCACAGGTGCCATTAAGTCTAGAGCCATGAGACAGCCTTCTCCCTGGACGTCTATTTAACAAGAGTATGATGTGGAAGGGTACTGCACTTCTCTGTGTGAAGTGCAAGACTTTTTATCCCGAGAAATTATTTTCTACTCCTCTTAGCTAACGCACAATGAGGTTTGTCTAATCGCTACTTTTAAGGGAAGGCAAGAAAACTTAACTAATATATAGACATTCACAAGTAAGGCTAGCACCACTTTTTTAAATTCACCTCCAAATCAAGAAGGGTTCTAATTAAGATGAGAGAACAGATTCATCTTCCTCATGCTCTTCCCCAGCAGAGTTTTGCAACTGTGGGTGCATAACAAAAATGTACTTATACGGGACAGAGATCTAAAATGTTCTGAAAATGTATAGCAAGTAAGATTGGTTTCTGCACACAAAAGCAGAAAAAAAGCAAAGCTTGCATCTTACCAACACTGGAAATTAAAAATAAATTACTTTTCAAACTTTTTCTACTTGACTAATTCCCACTCTGACACAGATACTAGGTAAACAAACACTAAAATCCTTTTGTTGTGCTTATAGACAAAAGCTATTGTTATTATTCCTCACCTGGAGAATTATATGTGACAACTTGAGTACAGTGAGAATTTTAACATTTGAGAGCAGAATCTTAAAGGAAAAAGATGAAACTTAGTATATTCTAACAGAGACCACCATTGCTAGGCTAGTTTGGGGTTTTTTTCATTTGTCACTTTTTCTTTGTTTTGCTTTTGGTTGGGTTTTGCACTGGCTTTGGGGGTTTTTTTTTTGCTGAGGGGTTTCTTGAGAGCAGGCAATCTTTTCTATTTCAAGGTTATTGAAGGTCAAGGGTAGGGAAGAGTCCTGAATTTAACTTGAGCCAAACTACAGAATCAGTCTGGACAACCCCGAATATAAGACTCTTCTTAGTGAATATTTTTAAGACAAAATTATTCATCAAGGAAATACAAACATTATAAAAAAGTAAACAAAACCCATGTTTTCACAGAAGATAAACCTAAAAGATTCTGAATGCAATCGAATGGAACTAATTTTTCCAATACAAGTAACAGTTATTCAGATTTGTTAAGGTGCATTCTTTGTTTAGTTTTTTTTCTTAGCTGAAACATAGATCAGATTATTTTTTTTAGATCAAAACTATGATCACATACTGACCTACCCAACTGTGATTGAGGTTCATTAGAGCATAAATCCACAAAAGCATAAAGCCACATATTTTCCAGATAAAATAACTGTAGTTCATTTCTGGTTTTACCTAGTTTGCTTTGGTGCATGACAATATCTTAATGCTTATGAATAACATCGCTTTTTTTCTGGCTGTAATATCAGTTAGTCATACTAATAAAAGTTAAATATTAATTTAGGGATCTATCTTGCAATATGTTCATAATTGGAAAGACCAACTTCCAAAGTTATTTATGTGCCTAAAAAAGCCAACAGGGATATTTGTGAGAACAGGCTTATGTCACAATCTTCAAGTGCTTGGGTACTCGGAAAATCCCACCACCTGCAGTTAAGTGTGTCAGAAAGCCCACTTCCTGTCCACAAAAGCTTCTTCTGTGCCCTCTGGTGTGGATGGGTCCTACAGGTACTTATGGGTGTGGTGTACTAGAAAATAGCAGACCAAAAGGGAGGAAAAGAACATGCTGAGAACTACGTGAAAACCTCCCAGAGCTGCTAGGATCCGGAGACTGCTGGATCTATTGAATCCACTGGCATCAAGAATGTAGGTGACTTAGACCATGTCAAGGAAGTTAATGCCTGCCGTACATACTCACATGATCGTACACACACAGGATGGAATAAAAGATCATCTTGATCCTTCCTGAATACGAGCTCAGAAATCACTGGTGCACTAGTGCCACTTTCCACTTGGGAGTAAACAAGCGTGGCTGGCTCCCAGCTGTTGCTCCAGCTGAGTATTCTGAGCGAGAGTGAGGACTGTGTGAGCAAATAATTGCAAATGCTGTATGACTAGTTATCTGACATTAAAAACAACAGCTTGGTTCTGCTATTAATAACAGCTGAATTAATAGAAGGTATTCTCATTAATACCGCTTTTGATCTGTGTTTCCCCCAACTCAATCCCCTATCAGGGAAACAGTGATTTATAGCACTCCTTGTTCTAGTGCTCACTTACACAAGTGGCTCAACTTGTACCCCACAGGAGCTAACAGTGTCAGTATGCCCATGCAAGCTTCAATGGGAAGGAAGCAAGTACGTTCTGTTATTTGAAAATACTTACTTGGTAGGGGTAGAGAGTGACTCCATTCGTTCTTGACAAAGACCAGGTGCCGTCAAGGTACTGGTGGGCCTGGATAGCCACAGAGTTGAGAACATTACCGTTGCTGGGGCTGGTGGCCATTTGAAAGCTGACCTTGGCTTGGTGTCCAGGAGAGCCATTTTTTTTCTCCACCCCATTTCCAATTCCTAGACTGTTGGGTTTTCCACTGTGTTTGTTGGCAACAAAGCCTGTATAATTAGATGGAGCATAAGGAGCAGGCACGTATGCCCAGTCCCTGGGCTGCAGGCTGCCCATGTGCCGGGGACTCACCAACGTGGGGACATTGGAGAGAGGTGGGGGAGAGCCTGGTGAGGCATCATAATGTTCTGAGTTGGCAGCTTGCTCCAAGGTCAGCACCATCTGAATGGCCTCTTGCTTCAGCTGGTTCAGGTGTGTGGCACAAACATCACATCTGTTGTCCTTCTCATTCCACGCCTTACGAATGGTATTGGGAACTTGGAGCTTCTCGTGAATCACCGAAGAGAAGCCTGGGTCCTACAAATCAAACAGAGAAGGGTAAGGGGGGGCAGGAGAGAAATGTTTAACCGTGGTCACCACAGTGAAACATTATTACTGCATTTCAAAAGCAAATTTATGAGATAAGCTTAAATGCAAACAAAAGCCATTAGATATAGTCAACATATGCCAGCAGCAGAGCTGAACAAAACTGAGAAACTAGGTTGTGTTGGAAAGGAAAAATTCTTTTACTTTTACTGATAAGTAGCAAATATTATAATTCCACTGCAAGCTTCAATGCATGGCAGAGAAAAGGAATTAACCTGCTTCACACCGCTGCACCTAATTTCTGGCTTGAATGAAATCTACTCTTAGTTACACAGGTGAGATTAAGAGCAACTCCACTATAGCCAGTGGACTTGTAGCAAGGTTCACAAATCCATCTACTCATCAATACCAGCTTTCGGTATTCAGAAAACACAGGAAGTACTCTGCAACAAAAATTTAACTCTTCAAAGACAGCAGTAAAAAAAAAAAAAATTAAGTACCACCCCTCTCTCAAAAATCCTTTTCAGAATTCAAAACAGATGTATTCTTGGTAAATGACTCAATCAACTATCCACTTTTCAGCCAAAAAAGAAAAAAGCAAATTAAAACAAACCACCTTTTTGTTAATGAAATGTTCTACCACTATTCTGGGTATCTGCTGATATCATAAAACAAAGTAGCAATTTTCTTTTAAAAATACAACATGCATGGAGTTAATAATCTAAAAATAATTATTTTCTTCTCTGAAAGCATAGTTTTAGTGCAAAACCACCAAATCAGGTTTAAAGCCTCTTGTCTTACAGCCTTATCTCACGAGTAGATATTTGAACATCAGTAGTGCTCCCCACAGGGCAATATGCCCCCTGATCTACCATCACTGCATGCTGGCCCAAATTTCAACTTGTGAAGCCAAACAGCAATCTTAAAGCAGGCTTGTCACCAAACTTGCCTGGTTCTTACAGTATCACACAGTTTTAGAAACAGTTTTAGAAACTCACAGCAATGATGTGTGCATTGCACAGAGCAAAAAGTGACAGTTATTTGATGGAAATGTTTCTTGGAATATTCATACCACGTTTCTACAGTTTTACAGATCAGACAGGACAGACTTCACCTGCCCCTCTCTAATTTTTGGAGACTTACTGGTGGATTTTCTTATGAGTTGTCAAATAGATTTACGATCAATAGTATCAGAATCTTTTTTCTCTTCATCTCTGTGGCTTTAACAGCTTTAGCAGCAAACTGAAATCAGAGAGTGCATGTGTGTGTGAGGGGAAAAAATCCCACAAATAGACATCACTCTTATAAAGTAATTAAGTAATTTGATGCATCAAGATAGACAAATTTCATGTCTTGATAGTTTGGCTGTGCTGGTAAAGTGGGTAGGGGGTATCATAGAGAGAGGGAGAGAATTCACTGGTAGAGGGTCATATTCATTATGATCCGTCTTTATTATAGACTCAAGCATTTTATTTTCACTGTTTAACTACCGTGAACAGCTCCTCAGCATGCAGTGATTAATTGATTCATAAATCACAGTGCCTCTTTATGCACAGCAGCAAAAGAGCAGTTCCAGCCACAGAAGCCCAGGAGAGTCATATAAGCTGATGGGAAACAACAGGAGGCTGAGGTCTGATCAAGACTCAAGCTGGTCATTTCTATTCCATGCACAAAGGGGGTCAGAGCATCAAAGTGTGTCAGGAAGGCAGGAACTGGATTTTGCACCAACCCTTCCCCCTTAACCTTCGGGAAAGGGACTGGTGGAAATCAGGGGGAAAAAACAGGATGCAAAATATGTCAAATCACATTTTCCATCCCAGACCATAACTAGGTCAGCAGATCACATCAGATATAGGCATCCACTCCATGATGCCAGGTGTGCAGGGAAATGATTCCCTATTTTCCCCATAATGAGCTAGACAAGCTACCTATATAGCTGAAGTGAGGCATGAGTCTTCTTTCAAGGCTGCTCCACATCAGTGCAGGAAAAAATCCCTGCCAGCTCTTCTTTCAGCTAGCAAGTGCCACAGAGGTGGTTGCTGTTCTTTGAACGTTAACTTCCCTCAGGCAACTGGGCTTGGACCCAGGTAATTATATACAACATTCAGATCCAGCAGCAGTTCAACATGGAAATTCCTGGATACTATGATAAATATTCCAAGGAAATAAAGCCTTCTCTAACGTAAGCAAATGTCAGTGTGATATAAATATTCAAGTAGCACACCAACTTTAAAGAGTGCTGGACAGCAGTGAATTCAGCTTCATCTCAGTGTTAAAACAAACATCAGATCGTTCTCTGATACAACAATAAACAGAGAGAGAAGGACGGAGAGAAGGCAGACTGTTCCTCCTCAGGACCAGAAAGAAGAAACAGGCACAACCAGAATTTATTACTCCCAAGACTGGTCCTATTAATCCATCAGAATCTACTAGATGGATGGTTCGATACTGGATCCAAGTCCAGGATATGAAACAGAAAAGTCTATGGGACAGCAAATAAATTTGGATAAACTCAGCTTCCAGAAGGACATTAGTCACATTCTGTTCTCAAAACAAAACTGATAGAGCCTAGAGAGTTTACTTCCTTATTCTGCACTAGGCAGCTCTACTATAATTTCACAGCAGTGGCTGACAGTGTTACAACATATTTAGCAGAGAAGAGGCCAAAGCTGAACAATCCCTATACTCTTGCTCGAAAAGCAGCTACACTGCACTTGCTGTTTCAGTATTTCATCTGCAACCAATGATCTGCACACATTCCCCCCAGAATGCTTATCAATTCAATAACCGATATCGTGTCCCATACAAAAGTGACGGGCAAGCCTCGCTGGATAAGCACTTTGAGCCAGCTACACTGAGCAGCAGGAGCTGGAAAAGGTTATAGTCTCTACTGAAACACTGAGGTCTAAGAAACTCCACACTCCCTGGCACAGAAGCAGATTTGCTTGTGAAATCTGAGGTTGACACTAGAAATACCATTTGTATTTTAGAACTCATTTCCAGTCCCGATGGAACAAAGTATAGTCACACTGAAAACTGAAACAGAACTTTTAAAATCCCAAAAGAGTTTGCTTTGAGTTCAGGGCAAAGGTTCATGATGGTTTCTCTTCTTGCTGCAATGGTTCACCCAACTTTAATATAAACAGCATTACTGTAAACTCCTATTCCTATAATAAACAAATGAAGGCATGTAAGAGGTCTGAAAGCTCCAGGAGATCAGCCACAACACAGACCATTGTACAAATGCACGAGGCAAGCAGCAAACTAAACAGAGTGCACACTGAGCTATACTGCAAGAAGCCTTTTCACATTACCTTTGAGTTCTCAAGGTCAAGTAAACAACCAAGATCGTAACTAATCCCTAATCTTTGTTCCTGAACTAAAAACCCACGCAGGAAAGACAGAAGATGGAAGGAAATTTTGTGTGTTAGAGACCTGTTGTAGGTGACCTGAGGAATTCTTGTTTTACCCAGTGAAAACATACTTAGAGAACAGGCGCTAGCTAAGAAATACTGAAGTACACAGACAGCTCTACCAGGGTAATTGCAGTCCTGACTTCACGGGGAAGGAGGAACTGAATGATTACTGTATGATAAGGTAATGCAGAAGCATCCTCCACCTCTTTCATACCCCTTCATATATCTGTACCTTTCTGTATAGTGTTCACAGTGTTCTAACTCAGTCACCAAGAAAGCAGATGACAAAGAGAATAATCCTGTCCTTCCTGCCACCCAGCTTAGAGCCCATCTTCCTCAAGAGAGAAAGCAAACAACCACTTCCAGCACGAAGCACCCTCTGTTGCACACACACATTTACACAAAGCTCACAAGGAGATACAATGAAAGCAGGATGAGCTCAGCTGGTGGACACAGAGACAGGCAAGAAATAAGACGGACAATTTGCACTTTTACATGTTATGTGGAACCTAGTTGATCATCCATTCATATACAAATACCTCATACACATTCTACTCTTTTGCAAGCATACAGCAGACAGATGCTAATAAAGGTCATACTCACTAAGACTTCATACATAACTGTATTTGATTTGGCCAACGACAGCCTACGCAAGTTAGACAGGATAACCTTATGTCATTACCTCAGAGAAAACTCAGATATACTATGGATCTCAAGACCTTCTTGAACAAATTGTGTTCTTCAACACCAGCATTACTCATTGCTCTTTACAGAAAGACAAAGAAGTCAATACTAACTAAATCACAGAGGCCAGCATCCGCTTGAAGACACTCACAAAGACTCATGGAGTTCTTTTGTTTCTGAAAGGGTCCATGCAGCAATGACTGGGTGAGGGGAGAAGTAGGGAAAAGCAATGATCAAAGTTCTTCCCAGGAAGGAGTGTGTTTTCCAGATTCTCCCACTCCACAGGCAGGGTGTAGAAGAACTAATTAAGAAACTTTAGTAGGAGGGAAGCCTTACCCTGATTAAAAAACCCCAAGTTATTCCATGACTATGCAAACATCTCTGCTCTAAACACAATCCTGTTAGTCCATAGTCGGTCTCTATGCAGGAAAAAAAAAGGTGGGGGGGGGAGAAAAAAAGAAAAAAATCTCCACCATTCTCCTTTCTCTCTTGAGGGTGTACTTTCCAGCTCAATAAAGAGATTATACTTGTAATTTACTTTTCAGAGGCACTCGGGCTATTTTCCAAGTGACTCTGCATCCCAACTTAAACATATCCTACCATCTTATGGGCTACTTTTGAGACATCTGCTGTTTTCAGCATTCCAGAGCCACAAGAGTTGAAAAACAGCTCCTCACTGTTACAATGACACCACTTCTGTTAAAGCAAAAGTCCAAATATACTGAAGTCAATGGGAGTTTTTCTTTGAATAAGCATGACAGGATATACACTCAGACTCTAAATTAGCAGCACTGCACCATCAAACTGAGCTGGGAACCCTTGGATAAAAATCAGTTCACTTTGGTCAGTAAAGACTGAATCATCTGAATTATTTAAGTTGGTGGGATCTCTGCTAGCACAAGCAGTTTTATGGTAAGTAAAAGCCGAAGTTGCACATGAGCAAGACCAATAGGGCAGCAAGGTGGCCTCCCCTGTTCTATTGCTCTGTACACAGCAGCTGACACCTTCTCTGGACAAGACCATACTCCTTACCCTCCCTGCCACAGAAGTCATCCCACACACCCAACACATCTTCTTCAAGTAAGCCATACATTATCACTCCAAGCTGAGCAAATGAAACTATCTCCTTTGCTAAAGAAGAACATATTTCACTCTCTTCCTTCTGAAACGCTCTCCTTTCCCCAGCAGGAACATCCCCCACTGTTACTCCATGTTGGGGACAGTAGAGAGGACTGAAACTGGAGAGCGCTAAGTGAGGAACTTGGGCAAAAGAAGAGAGTGGTCATGAGGAAAGCATAGTGGAATAAGAAAGAGCCTTTTTACATTAGTCTGTTTCCAGAAAGCCCTTGCAGAAGCACAGTCTTATCAACTACAGTAAAAACATCAGCAGTATTATTATACCCCACTTCTTTAACTATCACCATTCTTGTCTGTCAAACTTGAACATTCTACTGCTGACTTGAGGCTTTCCTTTCAAAAAGTCAATTAGAGTACACCCTGTCCTACAGTCAGTATCTCCAAAACACATCTGGGACACCAGCTCTTTTCAGAAAAAGGGGGAATTCAAAAATTAAGTCTTAATCCTCTCTGGTGTAGCCCTCATAACATTAGTATTTCAAGGTATTTTTCTTGAGCTGGCACATACAACTGAAATTCTGATTTCTATAATTTAACACTTGTCAGTATAAATCACCCACTCTGAAGCCAGAAAAATGTGTTACTTTGGTTTAGGTTGTTTTCTTATCTGAAAGAGACAAAGTCTGAGCAGGGCACACCTCACAAACTCACAGCAGCAAGAAGCAGGAGACAGAAAACCTTGAGAAAATAGAAGGATTAAAAATGGGACAGGAAAAGCAGGAGAAAAAATCCCAAAAAGTGTTTTCTAATTGCTCCATGGATTGGCTTATGGCTCATGGCTTTGCTGATGGATCAGCACTGACGGACTTACAGCTGTACACATCTGGCACACAGGTGTTTGTGTTAGCATTCGATAGCTAGACAGCAGCCAGATTTCTAATTGGGTTGGGAAGATGAGATGAAACAGCAGCAGGAAAATCTAAATACATGTTCAGTGGTGCAAATCCAAGTCTTGACCAATGAGCTCTGCTATGCAGTTGTCTAGAGCTCTGGCCACAGCATGCACAGGGTCTCCTGGAGGGAATATTCTTCTACAGCTATGTGGCAGACAAATGCAGCTGTTGCTGAAAGACCAGCATTTGTCAACACCCTTTTGATAGAACAAAGAATAGAAACCCAGAATTGCAGAAACGTCAACCCTTTTGCTGGAAAAAGCAGCAGCTCTATTCTCCCTTATTTGCATTCTACTTTCCTGACTGGATGTGGAAAGATTGCATTTGCTTTCTTAGCCACCAGAGCACACTCTGAGCTTGTGTTCAACTGACTGTTCACCTTGATCCCTTGGTACTTTCCTGCGTCATTGCTATAAACAATTTTGTGTCATGCATGGAGCCCAGATGTACTTCACATGCATTTTTGCTCAGGTTTCCAGTCACCTCACAGAAGTCAGTGGCTATTGCTGCCTCTTCACTTAACTGAGGTCCAGCTACAAATTTGACCCAGCTATTGTTAGGATTAGATGCTTTCAGGAGCTTACAAACTGTTAGCCTTATCAACCACACGTTACTCTCACTCCTCACCATAGTGGCAGACATGATACTTTTTTGACATAAAATCCCTCTGATGCCATTTACAAAGATGTTCTGTGCAGTTGATATCCTTTTACCCACCCTTTCAAGCCCATCTGGGATAAGCACGAAGCATGACTGACCTATGATTACATGGGCCAGACATGTTAAAATACTCGAATAACATTAGTTTTTCTTTGATCCTTTCAAACCTCCCCATTATTAGAAGCTTTGATAAACATCTAATCAACAGATCAGCTGAACCTCTTCGAGTAACCAGGCTACAGTAGCAATTCTTGTTCTGACATACACCCAAATTTTAAAAGTTCAGCCTGCTTTTCCTGAGAGGAAAGCATTAGAGATCATTGACAAATGCCAGCACTGAGCTACTATTGACACAGAAAAGTGATTTCTCAAAAAGCTGTCATACCTGAAGTGGGGTAACTAAATATCACAAATGAGAAGGTCGGGACAGTATTTGTGACACCTATATGCTTACTGTTCCCCTGATTTAAAAAGAGGTTTGTGGCAAGCTAAAACCACTTGTAACTGCTTTTCAAACATGAGAGTCTTTTATTATTAAAAGGAAACAAACATTCAAGAGATTATTGTAGGGTTTATTTACTAATTTAACAATCTCAAAAGAACTATTTAACATGTAACATTTTTTAATCAAATCTGTTCTTCTTCAGCACATCTACAATTGACTGGCATCAGAGAACCAAAAACTTTTGGTCCTCTTAGCTAACTTTTGTATCCTGCTTTTTTAAACCACTTCTGCAGCTCACTCATGCTTTTCTCTTCTCTCTGAGAAGCATTATTATCCTTAAATAGCATGGAAGACCACTGTTTTGGAAGGAAAGAAATTTTTAAAAAAGGAAAAAAGTCAGTAGATTGATAAAGGTGATTGGTGGCTTTTACAATGGGTAGAGAACTTTGCATGTCCAACCTTCCTTTTCATTTTGGGTTATTGTGTTCTTCGGTTTGTTTTATTTCACTTGACTTTTGGAAAGAATTTTACCATTTTGTCCACTTCACACTAAGGTTCCAATGAGGCGCAGCAAAGCTACCTTTCATTCATCTTGAATATGATCTCCTCAAGCAACATTCATTCAGGTTCTCTTTTCCAGTTTCTTTTCTGCTGCTATGAGATTTCTGCCCATCTCAGCTTGACTGGAGAGGAGTTGGGAACATCAAGGATAGAGATTGATTAGAATTAGAGTATTGCAAGTCTTAGTACAGAACTAATCATGGACAGTTAAAAACCTGAAGAGTTGCAGTTTACAGGGCCATCTGAAATTCACACTTTAAACTGACCTTCTTTCATGTCCTTGAACATGAAAACACCAATCAACCCAAGAATCATGAAAACCCAATCAACCCAAGTCCTAATCTTAGCAAGTAGAAGTAAATTTCTGCCCACTTTATTCAAATCAGATGGATCTTATCTGCATGCCATCTAGGAAACAAGAAAATTAATATCGTTCCTAACCACTGGGAAAGGAGATTACGAAGAAAACAGCGCCATCACAGGAATGATGAAGCCTCTCCCATGCACATTCACAGTCAGAAGCACATGAAAAACTGAAATTTATTTGCCTCTTCTCTATGTTTCAATTTTGCATTAGATAGATAACATTGCTAAAAATACGTAATTTGGAAATAGAAATGAGTCTCCTCTCTGCACTGGTTCTCAAATCCTTCTACATTCAGAGCATTCCAAGCTGCACACAAGCCTGCTCCTACCATTCAGTGGCAGTCACATCTCACACTAGTATTGACTGGGCATTTCCATCAGCTTTTATCTCAACTGAACTAAACATGCATCTCAGTACTCACGGAGCTGTTACACACCTTCTTTAGAAGTGATTTCCTTCATGGGAATGCACCCAGGATCAAGCAAGTAGGCACTGAGAAAGCTGAAGGGCTATTTAAGAGATCTTGAGATGCTGAGAACTGTCCTAAGAGGACTGTACAATCCTTTAGACTACAGAAGAAAAAAACCAAAATACCTGCTTGAAGCTGTTGGTGAGAAAGGGATGAAGGAAGGAGAGAGGAGAAATCGAGATAATGACCTTTGAAATTGGTCAGAAACTAATTCCTGACATAAGCAATTTGAAGGTCTGTTGATGGGGTAAACAATCGCTGACCCAGAAGGAAGATCACAACTTTCTATTAATGAATTGCATGCCACCCTGCTTTGCCAAAAGATTTTATGCTGTATTTTGGATGGACAGAAGTTGCACAAGAGCAACACTGAGGTTTGACAGCACCTGTCTGAAATATCCTCCTTGACACATACCGGGCCTGCAGTGGGCTGCTGCTTGAAATTGTGGCCACATACCAGGTGTTGACAGTCACTTGCTGCACAGGCAGCCAAAGTCCCCTGCTGTCTAGCCATACAGGCTCTGTCTCACTGCCATCTGGTAAATCTTTCCCCCTCAGTAACATCTGGCCTGTTATCATTATCACCTCCTTCTCACCCCAAGCCATTCACTCACAGAAGGGCTGCTCTGCTTCCTTCTGCATCACGACCAGGCAAACTCCCATGTCCAAGATCAAACTACCTTTCAGTGACTCAGCCTCGTGGAAATCCCATTTTTACCTCAGAGAGGGAAAAGCACCACCATCCTGTTCCTTTCCTTCCAGCAATACAATGGTCACTCTCCCTTCCTGGTTTGCACAGCCTTTTGGAGTCCAGCCTGAGGCACACCAGGCTTATCAGGTGCACGGCTCCCAAATGCAGCAGATACCCTTCGACCCTTCTCCTGCCCCTTGGCTGTGACACCCCACCTCACTCTGCACACTAATCCCAGCTCAGGTAAACTGATACCATACTTACCACTTTGGGTGTGCATAACATCATTCATTATTTTTTATTAGCACTTGGGTTTGTTTTTATTAATACTGTGAACTGAGAAAAGAAAAATCCCAGTGCAACCCAGTGAAATTTAATTCTCACAGTTTTACATTATCTCAGGGTGAGTTATGTTTGCTTGTGAAAGCTCCTCAGCTTTGATGTAATACCAGACAGTAACCAGATATAGTTTTGTATTTATAGCTGTTTCCATTAGCATAGTTATATTAAGAGCTTGTTAATGATCTAGTTATCAAATTGTCTAATTATGGTTTTGCTCATTTCTTTTGTGCACACAAAATCACTTATAACTATTGCCTATGATCCCTGGAACAACTAAAATGAGGTGTAACATATCAAAGACTTCTCTTCAGAAGCTGAATTTGTATATGCATTCTTTTATCTCTTCTGATCTCATATTCTACAGGTTTCTCATGTACAATAGTTTAGATACATCGATACCATTTTTATGCTTGCAGAAAACTATTACAGACATATGAAAACAAACAAAAATGCACCAGAAAAGTTAAAATCTATCTTTGAGGGTGCTACGTTCCCCTAAACTCCATGCAGCCAAATCTAAAAGCATTAGAGCAGCCATGAAAGAACATTTATTCCACCTAGGATACAGAGCAAGAAGCAGAAGCACACCTCAGCTTTTCAGCTGGGAACAATTTCATGAGCAAAGTTGTTTGCAGATTTCCACTCCAGTTGCAAGATCAGCTTATGTTTTATTAGCACAGTATAAATATTTGTGATATGCAAAGGAGAAGAAAAAACCAAAATCCTGAAGAAACTAATGAAAGTGACAGGAATCTGAACTGCTCTCAGTGCAAACTGAGTTACTCTGTCACTACTCCCTCACATACAGCATGAGGACAAACTGCCATGCACAGGACGCTTTTTCTCCAGGCAAAACTCTTTTCTCCAGCCTCGAGGTAGTTGCACTGTTTAGCCATGCCAACACACATGGCAGAAAGTGTGTTATGACAACCAGCCTTTTTCTCTCAAGTCTGCTGCAAACATACCTGCTAAATTTCATTACACTATGTCAGTGTGTGACTTTCTACTCAAACTATAAACTAGTGTGTATACTTCAGCATATGCTTCAGCTCCAATTCAGCAGACTGTGCCTGCATCTGCTGAGGCAGGAATTGCACAGGTTTTGGTATTTTGTGCCAAGTGTAGGTGATAGAGTCTGGCTTTGAGGGGCTGGTGAGTGCAGGAAGATGTGTGGGGAAGATAAGAAGCTGTGGTCAGGATGGAAGCTGTCGGGCTGCTGAGTGTGGCTTTACATGACGAGAGGAGAGCTCCAACTCCACTCACCATGGCTTTTGCAGAACCTGCATTTGGCTGCTTCCACGCCAGGTGATCCAGACGGCACCTACTACACTAGCACTGACTCAAGCTGATGCAGCTGCATGATATAAGGTTACCCTGAGGGAGGCTACTGGCTTGGGTCCAGAGGCTGATGGGCTACTTGGCTGCCAGACATCTGCTGATGTGGGTATAGAAGAAACCTTCATGAATCTGAAGCCAGCTGAAGTTGGTATAGAGTATAATATGATTCTGTGGGCCATGGTCAGCCCCCTTAGACCACTGCTGCTTCTGAACACTTACAGTCAGAAGCAAGCAACATGGTCTAACATTTACCACTGCTCTTCTCCAGGCTGGTAAATGCTCTATTTCAATACATATCTTTACAGACAGATTGGAGTACAGCTAATAACCTCTTGTTGTTGTCACTGATTAAACAATATCACAAACTCAAAAAGTAGGCATTGTTTCAGTACAGAACTACTGGGTTTGTTCAAAATTACTCGCACTGTGAAACCCCAGGCTGTCACCGCCTGTGTCCCATCCTCTGCACCCTCAGAAGTCCCAAGCAATTCAAATGGTGAAGGATGCAATGGGGCTCAGCTGGAAAGAACTCTCACCAAGGTCTCAATGAAAGCATTCAGAGCTGAAGGAGGCCAAGCACTCCCCTTCCCACATTCATTCACTGTGAACAGAAGCCTCGAGCCCTTGCTGAGGGACCACAGGGGACAGGCACATAATGAGCCCTCACTGCCAAACAGCTCAGTGTTGCTGGCTCCCCATGACACTGATCTACAAGTGTGGGCTAAAAACATGTCTAACCCATTCTCACCACAGCTCACGTTCTGTCCTGATTAAGCTGACTGCTGACAAGCCCAAGAGGGGATCAGCCTCTTGACTTGTGTGGTCTGATGAAGGCTAAGATTACAAATCTTTTTCCAAATAGTCCCCAAGTGAGCCACACACAAAAAAAAAAAAGAAAAGAGAGAGAGAGAAGGAAGGGAAAAAACTTCCAGTAGAGGCGGGTAACATTAGCAGCAAACAAAAATACAATGTACCTCAAGTTAGTTTCAGATGAAAAGCTCTCTAACCAGTGGGGAGGAGTATGGATTTCCAACTTTTGTAAAGGTTTAAAGATACTGATCATGACTTCAGACTAATGCAGGACTTCTTGTGCACCCAGTCACAACATAATCAATAGGGAAATGGGAATCACATCTGAATGAACACAGCTAATAGTTCTTGAAACAGTCACTGCTACTATGACACTGCTCTTGAAATACACTAAAGCTAATCACCCTCTTCCCTCTACCCAAGGGTACCTCCTGCAACTAATCTACAGAGTAACCCTCTAAATCAAGCTCCAAGTTTCTCCACTACTAATTCGGGTCTTAGATTCAGAAATCAAACCCAATGTAAGAAAATCTAGATGTCCCTTCTTAAATAAAAAGTATTTACAACCAGCAGAATAACCCAATCGCCTCTTAAAGTACTTTCTAAGAATTTCAGCAACCACTTATTAAGTAAAGATATTATAAAATCTATTTACATGCATAATTCATGCAACATGAAAAAAAAATCTAGTTTTTGTTATTTATTCAAGCTGACATCTGGATTTAGGTTTTTAAAAAACCAACTAAACAAATAAAAACAATAGTGGTAACATCATCTGAGAAAGATGCTTCATGGAAAACAGTGCAAGTAAGTGGGGGGGAAAAAAACGAGTTGTTATTTTACTGGTATAAATTTATTTTTGTCTGAATAGATGAAAGCTACATAACCGGAAAGAAAAGAATTGTGAGAAAACTCTCCCACCACTGCATTATCTTATTCTCCTCAGTTTCATTTCCAGAGCTTTGGTCTCATTTTATTATTAGTCTCTATTTACCTCTCATACACATCTTTACTCCTTCTGATCCAGGCAGACCCAGACAGTTCCCATCAAATATCATTCTTCTCCAAAGGAGACGAGGCACAAGCTACAGAGCATAATGTCCTGGAATTAGCATCAAATCTCACTATTACTGTTTCTAGTGCTGGAGCAGAGGAGTTGCACTGAGATGGAGATAAGATTGAGAGTCAGAGGCCTGAAGGAGCCTGAGCAGGTCGGCAGTGGTTAAAGGTGCCACTGCAGTTTTAGGCCAGATTCCCAAAGCACGGCCACATGAAGCATTTTGCAGCCAGCTCCCACAGCAGGATCTGCATCCCAGACCTTGGTGCCTACAGCCCTTAGACAAGCCACGAGGAGCAACCGGGACTCTTAAGCAGTGACACCTGGCAGGGAGCCACATAACCTCCCAAAGAAAAGCTGCCAAGCATGAGGTTGTTTATTGCAGTTCTACCTCCAGAGCTGTCCTACCAGGAGCATTAGATCCTCCCAGACTGCTAAGGCAACTGCACCATTCTCTCTACTCAGCTGCACCCCTTCAGGCCACACAACTCAGCAGAGCAACCTCCATCTCCTCAGGTACTGCACTGTCCACCTTCAGGCATGGCAAGACAAGACACACTATTTGTAGTTCTTGCAGGAGGTGTGCTGCTGAGCAGGCATCTCGTGTGGCCCCAAACTCCAGCTCACCACAGACCAAAGTCCAGCAGATGGAAAAAGAGAAAAAGAGAAAGAAGCAGCCACCAAGTAATTAATATACCACAAAAATGAAACTGAATGTCTATTGTCAGCCCTTCTACTCAGGACCTGAGCAAAGGTTAGAGACTGCCCTACAATAATTCACTCTTAGTTTGCAGTTACTTCTTCTTATGAGCAAAGTAACACAGGCAGAAGAACCCTAGAATACCGCACTACTCAAGCTAGCAAGAACACGAGCTGTGTCCCATAGGAAAAACAAACTGCATTTGCAAGCTGGAAGCTGCATGCAAGGACCTGATCCCTATATGCCAACAGACCACTTTGGAAGCATACAGTGGCTCCACCTAGTATGTTGTAAAGTAGAGGAGATTTTTTGTCACCCATACTTCAATTTTGCAGATGGATATGTAGTTGCACTGCACAATCAAATTATTTTACATTTTTAATTACAAGCATTTTAGCTATTTTTGCAACCATTTGTACAGTTCGATATTAATAACCAGAACTGTGGCTCCAGCTCACAGTATCTGTCTGAAATTATTTTACCATCAACACTACACAAGCTACATGTAAGGTCTTCTAGGGTTTTCCAGATGTGATACTAGAACATTGGGATCTTTTTTTTTATTAATGCTTACAGAGTGCCTATTGAGGACTCCACCGATTACCGAAGGGACTGGTAGTCTGGAGTTACGGGGAAGTTCAACTCCCCCTCCCTCCCCTAATTTTAAATGCTTTTCGTGTTTTCAACTAAACCCTGCATTTAGTATTGTAATTCAACTTACTCTCCCAAGTTGCCATCCATAGAATGTTTTCTGGCGTGCTCAAAATATTCCACCAGAGACCTTTTCTGGCATCCACTTCTGTAGCATTTTCTGAATTTATTATGCAAAACTTAAGGGGCATGGAAAGGGAAGGATTACAGACACATCAGTTGGTATCCAGTGCAAATATAACTAATGAAATCTGACATGTGCATATACATTCAGAGTTTTTATGGCTTTTTTTAAAAAAAAATAAACATTGAAGACACCACTACTTATTAAGTTCATTTCATTTCTAGTGAGAATTACACCTGCATAGCTAGAACATTCTATACCATCTTCCACAACAGATGTGAACCTCTCATTCCCCACCCACCTTCTGCCCCTGTTCCCAGACAGGCTTTGTACAAAATTGCTTTCACACTTATACTTGGCAGCAATGTCAGACATATCAGAGGCATAAAGTGTTTGCAGCCCTCTTACACACAAATAAGCACTGAAATGTCTCTGTCCTGAGACATTTTTTATGGCTAGTTTCCTCACGTCCATATTGGTATTTTAAAAAAAATCTACAGAGAAAAGCATCTTTGCTATTTAATAGCAGATAAAGTCGGCTCTCAGAGGGCAATACAAAAAGAAATCGTAAAGATTTGAAGACAGCACAAGTTATTCCTCTCAATCACATTTAGAAGCATTTTTAATTTCAAGAAGGAAATCTGCAGTGTAATGAATAAATAATTCTGACCCTGTCTTGCAAAATCAGTCCCAAACAGAAATTGCAAAACCATGCACTTCCTACAGTCTCCTTGCCCGGGTCCTCAGTTCTGGCTGATCCAAGAGTACTTGCAGATTCTTGAGTAAGAGAAGCAAAGCAACAGAATTACAGAACAGCTGACTTTGGAAGGGACCCCTGGAGGTGATCTCAGTACAACCTCCCTGCTCAATAGGACCACCTAAAACAGACTGCCAATGACCAGACAGCTTTGGAACATCTCCAGTGGACTCCACAACCTCTTTGGGCAACTTGAGTCAGTGCTCAGTCACCTGCACGGTGAAAGTGCTTCCTGATGTTCAGATGGAAGCTGATCCATTCAGATGGATGTTCAGATGGAGGTGGTATCACAGCAGTCTTATGTGCAGAAAAATCCCATGTGAGGGAAATGTGTCATGGCTACCACAGAGCTGTAAAAAGGCTTGGCCAACAAACACGGTGTCCGGGTAGCCACGCTGCAGACCCACGGCACCCTGCTCACAGCTGGGGAGCTCCCTGACTTGGACCACCAGGCTTTGATGCCAGTACAAAGCTCAGTTTTCAGAAGATGTTTGCGATACCACCCTCTCAATGCTGCTCTTGGAGAGCACAGAGGCACCATGCAGATGGACAGCTGTGAGTGCTGAACCAGCCCCCTCTCCCTTCCCTGCCATCCCCCCAACACTCTGCTGCCCCTTTGAGCTCCCCAGGGTTTCCAGCAATGAGAAACTCTTCAGAAGTCAAGATACCCCTGTGACACGTAAGTGACTAGAAAAAATAAAATAGAAACCCTGTAAAACTAAAAATAAATGTAAACTATTCTGGTATTGGTTGGGTGGGGGAGATGGGGAAGTAAAATACAGAAACAAATCCAGATATTATGAGACTTACTCTGTGGAACATCTTTTCTTGATTATGTTTATTAGAGAGCTCCTATCCAAAACCTCAAATTACCCTAATTTGAAACATATTAGATTTTTTAATGTAAAATACTAACCAAAAGAAACTAAATCTTGCAAGAGCAAGAAGGAATCCAATTTTTTGCCTCTAATGATCAACAACTTTCACTGCTGTCAGAAAACAAGAGCAGGTCTTTAGCTCTTTAAAGTGCTCTAAAAATCCTTTGAAACACTCAGGGCCTGGTCTTGCTCACACTAATTCCATTAGTACTGAATTTCAGGACTGAATCTTTCCATTTTCCCTCCACACACAGTCCCAAAGTTCTCCTTTACTCCTCCACTCTTCTATAAGTACTGCAGAGACATGCAACAACTTTCTTTTCTTTCTTTCCAGCCTTTTGTGAATTAAAAAGAAGCCCTTCCATAAAACATTGGATTTCTTTGTATATGGCACTTCAAACAACCATCAGCAAACACAGCATACAACAGTTACCATGAAGGAAATGCTGAAAAATCACTGCGTGCTGAGAATTATCTCCCTTTTCCCCTGTCTCTGAAAAACAGAGAAAATACTGTTCACATTTAAAATTAGAGAAGCTTAAATAAGGAAAAAAATTGGATCTTGGAGCATTTTATTTTCCCCTTTCAAAAGGAACAAACAGCAAAGCAAGTTTCTGGGACCTTGTCTTTGACCAGGTTTCTGTACATAAGCAACCTTTGATCAAATAGCTGAGCAAATTAATACCATCGAGTTAGTTGTTTGTTTCCTCAGCACCCAGTTCTTCAAATCAGCTTGTGAATATCAACCTCTCAACTGAGGCATAGTTTGAAAAGGTCTAGCTTTGAAAGAGCTACTGCTCAAGATTTTAACTTTTATTAACAGAGCTTCTAACCAACATCCTGCCAGCTTAGCTGTGCATGTAAAGAAGATTTAACAGATAACTTATGTTTTAGGTATGGTGGAGAAACAGTAATAGATGGAGGGTGCTGGCTGAAGTGGAGCACAAACACTAGCGAGCAGACATTATGAAAGTGGATATTTGGACATTTTGCTCTGCCTGAATTCTACTACACTCACCACTACAGTATGCAATCATCTTTCAGCTCTAAAATTAAACTGTTAGTTTTCATCTTCTCTCCAGATGGAGAACCAAATAAAATAAGAGTATGAACACTTCTTTTGACATACCAGGTGCTTAGACCAACAGACGTCGACCACACAAATCACAATATACTCACTAGAGAAAACCAAGTCAAAGAAATTATTTTGTATGTGACAGGCTACAGGGAGATTTGCAATGAATTTTACTGAGACTCACCCTCAAGCTAGGTGCACAAGGACTATATTTCAATCAGAAATACGCACTTTTGGAGTTACACTCTGACTAGCCTTGGATATTCAGTTTCTACTCCAAAATTTTAATTAATAGTTCAGTTATGCTAAGCCCTTACACTGAGCACTCCAAGTTTGACACTGTGTTTCACTGGAAGTTATTGCACAGAGGGGAAAGCAGGTCGCATTGCCAAGGAGCTGTGCTTGAGCAGTGGCAGAAATGCTTCTGCAATAGTAGAAATGCATCAGACTGAAGGCTCTGTGCATTGCACGTTTCTTTATGCATATCCATTTCAACTTTTAAGCCTAATTTAAATCTTTAAGGTATACACAAAAGCTCAAAGTTACAGATTTATGCCCCCCAAGCTATGTTCCATGCAGTACAGACTAGCTAACAGACACCACTCAAATTCTGCTACTTCCTCTACTGGATTAGCACTCATAATTACGAAAAAATAAATGTATTCTCTGCTTTAACCTCCAAAAAGTTAAGTGTCTCGCAAACCCACAGACTAGCAAGAGTACACTGCAAGTCCTTCTTCTGTATGTTTCCATACAGACCATCACTGTGTTTGACAAGTGACCAAAGCCCAGCCATCAGGGAACAGAGGGAGACCACACTAAACACAAAACTAGAAGCAGTTACACCCCATCTGAAAGGCAGATCCTGCCGAGGTGGCAGACCAGCTAGCACTTGTGCGAGTGGAGGGAGTATATTATTTTTTTTTCCCCCTACCAAGACTCCCTTCGTGAGCTGATGAGATATCCACTTTTCTCCATCCAACAAAAGATTTAGAGCATCTTACAAAGCAGGCTGTTAATCTAAGACCAGAAACTGAAGATGATGAGGGGGATACAGTAAGCCAGTGCAAATCGAATTCATGCATGAAGTTGAAGCAAACAGAAAAGAAAATCAAAACAGTCAGCAAGGAGAACCTCTATTGAGCAAGGAAAGGCTCATTCATCACATTAAAAGTTCAGCATGGAAGACATCAGCCTTCCTGACCTGGAATCTGTGATAAGGTCATGATCCCTCCCTCATTTAGGGATCTCTGAATGACAAATCCAGCTACCTCAGAGATAAAATTTCATTAGTGCTACTAAAAGACAAATATCTGGGACTGGTTTTTGCTGGTGCAGGCATGCTTTTTGTCTTAGGAATCCTTGTGGAGTCTGAGGACCAGATCTTTAAATGATAGCAGTCCACACACTTGGCAGACTTTGGGGCACAGTTGCAAGTGAAGTTGAATTATTTTGTGACTTTCATAGTTCTGTTACCACAACTTTAACCTATTCTGAAAAGCTGCCAATTACACATATCTCAAAAAGACAAAACCAAGAGTATTAACAGTTCCTCACTGACACAGCGATATATCCAGATGTAACATCAGTCATGAAAAGGGAGTATGACGCAAAAGATTTCAATTCAGTTCATATCTGAACAGCATTTGGACAGCATCATAAAGCCATATACAAAGATGGGATACTCTGACATCACTTGAGCCTAAGTACAGTTAGAGAAGAAAAACAGGTCACCTTTAAGAGTGTCTGAGCTGGAAGTGTCACCTTTGGAGGACTGTGCCTACCTTCACTGACTATAAATATACCCTAAATACAGCAAATGGTTTGACTAGGCATAATACTGCATGTAATTTAGCAAGGCTAAAATACTGAAATACATCCCAAGTCATTTTCTCCACTGAAAAAGCAAGATTGTTGCTGGTCATTCCTGAAACTCCCTAAACAGAAGGGCAAAGACTTTGCTTTGACATTCTCACAGAAGTATGGACACTCCATATGAACACTCCAAATGGTATCTATGCAGAGGGAAGGTCACAGGTAATACAAGGAAAAGTACTTAATTTCATAAATTGTGAGAAAAATTCACAAAATAATACAGCATAAAAGAAATACTACACTTCTCTCTTCCAAGGGGAGTTTGAAAAGGAGCATGGATTAAACTTGATGAATCAGTCGAGCACCAGATAAAGTCCACAGACCACGTCACTTTGGTTCAGTTTAGACTCTTACCTTACAATTGTCAGACCATTTTTTCACTTTGAAAACTTCACCAAGATAAGGGGGCTCTTGAGATCACCACACAAAGCACATGTTTATGTTCTGAAGAATCATACAGTACTGTCAAATACAAATCACAAACAGGCAACTTACTCTTACCTTAAGTACCAAATAAATGTGATTTCTGCTAGCTCTCATCCTTTAAATCAGTTTAGGCACTAAAGAATAATTCCACCTATTACTCAGAAGAACAAAGGCTAATGGGGTGGTTTACGGCTTGGCTCAAGCAGTTCCTAAACAATCAGAAGGCTATTCCAAAAAACATACCCATTAAAATGTTTGGAATAACCAACATGAATAACAGAAGTGTTGCAGCACCCCTGAGATGACAGAACACCACCAAACTTGTAATTTTTTTTTTTCCATTAGCCCACAGATTGAATACCAACCTCAGACTTCCCTTTGGTAAAATATTGGTATATAAAGCACAGTCAGGCATTCCTGCCCCTCTGGTCCAAGTAATGACAGGCACAGGAAAAGGAGCACCATCTCTTTCATGAGAGGATGAATCTGTCACTGCTGTGGCAGGTGTATTTATACCCAAGAAACATCCAGAGAACACAACTGGGTAAACTGACAGCCTGTGCAGAGTTAGGAACCAAATCCAAATATTCCAAATCCTGTAAAAAGGCACCAGTTGTCTTCAGCTAAGGTAGGAGGATGCTTTCAAGATTATTCTATTAATACTGAACAATCAGGGAATTGACTGTTTGTCCTTGCTTAATTTGCTGTTCATTAACACTAAAGCCGTTTAATTTATGAAAGAAATACAGCAAAACCCATAAATATGTTAAAATTAGATATAGATCTCTGAATTTTGAAATGAACAATAGTCTTACACAAATCTGCTGTATGAAATGATGATGGCTCCTTGTGATGTGAAAGCATAATACCAAGCAATATAGATGTTATATAAGGGCATAAAAGAAGGAAAAAATGCAAAAAACCCACACACACACCCCTTCACATAGAACAAAAACCCTCACAATAATCAAAACACAGTAAAGCAAACAACACTAGTGTATATAAAAACAAACAAACAAAAAAATTGCTGTAAAATTGAAAATTTACAGCAATTTCCAGACCAGTGGGGGTAAAACTTCTGCAATAAACAGAGTTCCAACCAACACAGAAGTGGCCTTTTCTGCTGACTGTAGATTGATTTTCTTTGGGCTTATCCTTGAAAGCAATATATCTTCCTGAATGGATCTCTTTCACTCCTGTACTCAGGAGCATCAGATTAACAATTTATCAAGGTTCTTCAGCAAAATGAAACTGCTTCAGCTTTAGCATCATTCACAGGATGGGCCCTTAAAATTGTTGGGACTTCAGCACCTACTCACAAGTAGAAGAAAGACTAGTGAATTTCTGATCTGAAATTCACTAACGACCTGCGTGCCCTCACAAACATGTTTCTGACAGCTAAAGGGCTGATACAGATTAGCAGAGAATTTAGAATCATAGAATCGCTTAGGTTGAAAAACACCTTTAAGATCATCAAGTCCAACCATTAACCCAGCACTGCCAAGGCCACCACTAAACCTCGTCCCCCAGGTGCCATGTTTACATGTTTTTGAAATTCCTCCAGGGACGGCAACTCAACTACTTCCCCGGGCAGCCTGTTCCAATACCAGCCAACCCTGTCTGTGAATAAGCTTTTCCTAATATCCTACCTAGACCTCCACTGGCACAGCTTGAGGCCATTTCTTCTTGTCCTGTCACGTTTTACTAGGAAAGAGAGACCACTGCCACCTCACTACAATCTCCTTTCAAGTAGTCGTAAAGAGTGACAAGATCTCTCATGAGGCTCCTTTTCTCTGGGCTAAACACCCTCAGCTCCCTCAGCCATTCCTCACAGGACTTGTGCCTCGGACCCTTCCCCAGCTCCGCTGCCCTTCTCTGAACTCACTCCCATACCCCAACATCCTCCTTGCAGTGAGGGGCCCAGAACTGGACACAGCACTCCAGGTGAGGCCTCACCAGTGCCAAGCACAGGGGGACAATCACTGCCCTGGTCCTGCTGGCCACACTATTGCTGATATTAGCCAGCATGCCATCGGCCTCCGTGGCCCCCTGGGCACCTGCTGTACAACTGAAGCTTGGCCTACATCTCTTACACATTTTGTTTCTACAGTTCAGGTGTAATTTCTCAGATTATATGCAGCTCTTGAATAATTCAGCTTCACAGTGGAATACATTTAGAAACAGGAAAAAAAACTGCATTTAATAAGCATCTTTATACACAGCCTACAACCCAATGCTGCCTACATCTGGACAAAGTACAGCAACTGATTTTAGAAAGAGCAGGTCTACGTAACACTCAGGTGGGAAATAACATGGGAATCCAATGTACTGAGGGGAAAAAAACCCCACATATGTTACTGAATATTAGGTCACTACTGAATATCAGATGAAAAGGAATTGAAACTTAAATTGTCTATATACAGTGGCACATTTAGGTACAGGGATATGAGCACAGGACTTTCAGACGTTACAATCTAAGCCTGTCATCTTTGCCACACTAGAGCAGAAACAACAGCATTAAGAAGCAGAAGCGTGACCCATAACAACACTAGGAACCAAGATTCTGCTCATCTTCAGGTCTTTACAGACAGAGAGCAAGATTACAAAACTCAGGAAGTTAAAATTGTTATCTCCCCCCTTTCTTTAAATGTAGAACCAGGGCAACCTCAATGGTGCTGAGAAGAGTAAGGAAGAGGTACTGCAAGTTGGAAAGAAGCAACCTGCAACACTTTCCTAAGGGACAGTTTTACTGCCAGCTCAGCACCCAAGGTCTCACAGCCCCTCATGCTTACTTGTAGAGCACCTCTCTATTACTGAGCACCATGATAGCTGCAGCCCTGGGCTCTTCCCCGACAGAGTTCAGCTACCCAAAACAAAAAACAAAAAACCAAAAAAAAAAAAAAAAAAAAAAAAAACCAAAAAAAAAAACAAAACAAAAAAAAAAAAAAAAAAAAAAAAAAAAAAAAAAAAAAAAAAAACAAAAAAAAACAAAAAAAAAAAAAAAAAAAAAAAAACCAAAAAAAAAAAAAAAAAAAAAAAAAAAACCAAAAAAAAAAAAAAAAAAAACCAAAAAAAAAACCAAACCCCCAGAGGATGGTGGTCAGGAGACAACAAATGGACCCTCCAGCTCTTAGGTTGACAAGTTAGGTGAGTTTGGCCATAATGGTAGCTCTGCTACTTGAGGACTTGTTACACTGCCCTACACACTTAAAAACAAAAAGTTAAATAATAAAAATACAATCTTTCAACCAGCCAATGCATCCACCTGGTCTGAGGACTTATCCAGAGTCTTGCCACATTGCTCCGCTGCTCTGCTTTCTTTGCAGCACCACAGAGTCACCTCTAGCTAAAATGCAGCATCCAGGAGTACACAAGAGTACACAACGTGCCTGTTTTACGAGATTAACAGGGTTAGGTTGCAGCCTAAATAAAACACGGCAAAGTTAAATGAGGGTAGACTGGCTCTGGTATATAAAAGGATGTCAAGTAGGCTGCAACCTCCATACTCACCTGCAGCTTAACTGAAAGTCTGAAATAAATTTAGAAGTTCAATGAATGAAATGTCATTAGATTCAGAAATGAGAAATTGAGGAGGTTTATCTAGTGAATTGTAAGAAGCACTGTGGAGACGGCTTTGATGAGTTGTCACTGGACTAGAGTGGCCGTCCATATGGCTTTAAAGACACAAGTCTCTAGGTGACAAAAATAAGAAGGAGGTATGGAAGAGGGCACAAGAAAGAAGCAGAGAAATAGTTTCCACTGGAAAAATACCAGTCTCTCCTCTTACTGCACACCTCAAGTCATTCCTCTTCAGCAATACCTACCACAGTGGGCTGAGAGTCAGCCAAATTGCTCACAAATTCCAGCTCAATGCAGTGACAACAACAGCAAAAATTTGGGGAAAAGGTGGTAGGGAAGTAGGGATAAAAATGGATACCCATCAGCCTGGTCTCTTTCATTCAACACTAAAAACTTATTTGTTTCTAGGTTGTCTTCTCCAGCAGTGGTGGAGACTTAGCACCTCCCTTTGGAAACAATTTCTGCAGAGTGATCGGGTTTCCAGGGAGTCCCTTCACAGGAAGTCACAAGAAATGTCTCAGGAATTAGACCTGAAAAGGTCACTTGCAGCCTGGTGGATGTTTTCTAGTTTGTCCTCCATGGGTCAGCAGAGAAGGAGGCTAAAAAGAGTGTTTTCAAGCCTAAAAAGGAAATGTTCTTGCTCCTTGCAGTCATGTTAAAAGGAGTCTTTGTGTCACTTTTCCTTTTTGTTTTGTTTCTATTTCAACTAAGTTAGCATAATAATCATCTTACAGAGTGCAGAAGACATTATAGTAAAGAAACCCCAAAATTTACAGGTTGGATAGAGAGTAAAAATCCAAAAATCCTTGGTGCCAAGCTGCTTTCATGGTTAGCTATTATGCCTGGCACATGGCCAAAAAGAGAAGCTTCTCAGTGGTGGTGTTTTTCGGGGAGTTGGATTTTTTCTTTTTTCTATGAAGACTGAGCAAGCAGCACAGCCAAACATTGTCTCCTGCAGTTCAGTAGGCTTCCATTTACACTGAACATCATATACCTGGGCAGACAAATACAGAGCTGTAAATCCCACCCAGGTGCATTATTCGTGACAGGTCACATCTCTGAAGTTGCCCTATCCTATATCCCAGCTGCAAGGCTGCAATGCTCACACAAGTCCCCTGCCAGCCCTCAGGTGGGGTTTTATCCTCTCCCCTCCTCTCTTCCAGCTACATTAAACCATCTGTGCTAGAGTGAAACGGCTCCCTGCTTCTGATAGATTGCATTTACGGCTGCCCCTGGAATACACTAGTTGTACCAAAGGGATGCCATTTCAGCATCTCCATCCCTTACAATTTTATTAGCATCTGGCAGCTACTGGCTGTCTGTCAAGTGCAAGAAAAAATGGGCACAAAAACATGTCTCTGAAACAAAAAGATGCGCTGTAAAATGGTGGGGGGTTTTTTGTTTTAACTAAAAGCCAGTCTCTGAGGTTTCTTCCCATAAACCTAACCAGCAAAAGGCTTTCACTTTTAGAAACAGAGGTGAATTACCATCAACTTTGAGGTAAGTAGGTACTTTGCAAGCAGCACCGAGAGAGAGTTCACAGAATCTGTTCTCTGCCACGTGCAGAACACAGCCTAGCCACCTGTGGATATGCCTCAGCCTCCAGAGGCAGGGCACCCTGCCCCAGATCTTGGGCAACAGGCAGCTGTCAAATCATTAAGAAAAGTTAACAAGACTCCCACAGTTAAACTGCAATTTCATCCCCACCACCACCATTCTGCATAAATCTCAGTATTCAGCAATGGCTCCTTTAAAATTATGTCTATAATTCTGCTTTACAGATTCTGTTCCAGCCCTTTGACTTCTCTCAAAACCTTAAGAGCAGTAAAAGAATGACAAGAGCCAAAGCTGTGCTTCTCCAGAATGGGACATCCAAGAGGACACAGAAACTCCAAGTCAGTGACAAAATTCACACTGCTGTCAATAACCGAAGAGTTCGGTCAATGGTGAAATAGTCACCTTGTCTGCTGATGCAATACACCCCCTTTTTTGAAACCTCTTCTCCCACAACTTCCTGCTGAAAGATTCTGCTATCAGTATCTATAAGGTGCCCACCAAAAAAACCTGTCCAAATCTTTTCCATGCCAGACACGCTTGGAGGACAAATGCAGAAGAGCAGAGCTCACGACTCCATTTACAGAGCAGCGGGTTCCACAGGGAATGCCATTGCCAAAACTACCGTTTCGGACACCAAAATCTGGCCTGCTGTTGTAGAGAATGTCTTTGTGCCATTGCTAATCAGATGGAATGAGAATATCTCTTCAGAGTTTGAAGAGTCAGAATACTTTAATTCTTGTTATACATGCCTATGAAATACAGTATTTTACTTCTATCTTCTGTGTCCTCACCCCACAAAAGCCTGGATGTTTCTGTAAAGCATAAGCTGTTTCCTACCATCAGACTCTTACACAGATTATCACTGTCTCAACCACCAAGCAATATACTCAGTTGCCCAGGGAGAAGTTTAATCACCTCATACAAAATGGTTCTAAAATGGCAAACTTTCTCCTGAGTCCTGTGATGGCCACTCTGCCTCGCTCAGGCAACATGATTTGAACCTATGACTTACAAATACATGTAACCAAATACTCTGACAACACCTTTTGTTCTCAAGAATCTTTTATTTTCCCCAGATGCTGCACCTCAGATTCCAGGAAAACATTTTCCCCATGGAGGCTGTGCAAACACTTTCCACATCAAGTTTGCTCTGACAATGGCACTATCCCACAAAAAGTTTGTTCAAAATAAAAATCACTTAATACTTCTGACTGTATAGGGAAGGGGGAAAGGAAATCAGCAGTCCCCAGGTAGTCATGGGTCAGAGGGGTTGTGCATGGCCAGTCTGCCCTCCAATGGCTACAGAAACAATAGAATTTCATCTATAATGGACAGCTTAAGGACTAGAGTCAGGAACACACTATTGCACAGGCAAGGTTCTCTGCCTGAGTCCACTAATGGTAACATTCAAACCGAGCACATTTCCATGCACGTAATATTTGTGGGATGTCTCTCATATCTCATCTTCTCTAAGGTTTCTCTTATTTTGTCTTTGCAAGATGAAACTTTATTTTGAATATATAAGATCCAAGCAACTGCTGATAGGATATTACTTTTTTTTTTTTGCCCATCCCCCTTAAGTTCATTCTAAAATGAGAAAACTCAGCTAACCTGATGGAAAAGAACACCATAACAGGATTTGATCTCACTTCCTTTGATATGTGAAACAAATACAGTTACTCCAGGAGACTTTGAGAAACACTTATGGAAAATTACAGGTGATGAATAACCCACAGGAAGACTTATTTTGTTCCCTGAATGCAATACTGAGAATTAAAATAATAGAAAAGAAAGGCTACTAAATCAAATCACATTTTGGTTTCTACCAAAAGCTATATTCATTCCAGTTCCCATGATATTTTCCATCTGTTTCTCCAAGCTTTGCTTCATCAAGTATGAAAAAAAATCTGATGAATCCATCAGCAGGTCAGATACTGTAACTGGTTTTGTTCAATACCTAAGTATTTCTGTCACAAATTCAAAGAACAAACCCAATTTGCCTGGCTCACAAACACTGTCCTGCTGTTTTCTATTGGATTAGCCACACAAACCAAGAAAACAATAATTTTCCAAGATGAATACAAAATTAGTATTTCATTCTTGTTTTATTTTTATATGCAACTAAGAACCAAAGCAGTGCCCATTCCAAGTCCAATACAAAGCAGCCACTACTGAGAAACAGAGAGCAAGGAGCCCAGGACCAGTCCTGGTCCTGTTCGTTGGAAGGAATTGATCCATCAGCCTAAAGGAACTGTGGGACTTGATGAAAAGCAGCATAAAATACATGGCAAGTCTCTTCCTGTCTGACAGTTAAGAACCCCTTTGTCAATAGATTTAAATGAAAATCTCGATTTAAATTAGGAAAAGTTGGGCCTTTAATGTTTGTTGCACACTAGTGCATGTGTTGCACATACTTCTGGTGTATCTGTCTTTATTAAATAATCACACGAAGGACTGTGCAACAAAATATCCACTACAAGAGAACAGAAATCCAAGACAAATATGACCTGACCAAGTCATCTACCATTTGCTTGTAACAGATCCAATATACCACTCTGACAAAGTCATCTGTTACCAAGCTTGTGCTGAAGACTTCAGGGATCACCTTCATCACAGCAGTTAACGGCACAAATAAATCTTGTGATGAAACTCATGGGATTTTTTTAATTATCCTTTTTTTTTTTAAGAAACATAAAATGCAGCAATGCAAGGCTTCCAAAAGGCTTTAACAGAACAGCGCATGGCTACTGGAAGGAACTTGAAGACACAGTCCCTACCACCTCCTATTGCACAAAGTTTACGTCTCTCCAAGCCATTATTTTGTGATAGCCCAGAGATGATAGGAACGACACACTGACACTAAGCAAGGGCAGCATGTGTGTGGCTTTCTCGTAACGTGAGTGGCAGCTGGAGACAGTCATTGCCACAGAACCTTACTGCTCCCCTCTAATTACTGACAAGTACGCTGCGAACCACAGCTCAGGAAGCACTGTCAAATCTAAACCTAGCAAAAGCAAAGCCAGAATTTGTTAGCACCGTGCTGTCATACTAAGCATGCTCCATATGTTTAAGATCTCCTGTGATCTTAAGACAATGAACTAATACATTACATAGACCTGCATAAAAATAATAAACTCAGCTTAGCAGAACCACTTTGTGTGTGTATATATATATTTGACAGAAGTCTAGTCACAGACACCTAGCAACGTAAAAATCAGGCAACCAGTTCAGTCTAAGGTAGCCAAAGAAATGCTAAGTTATGTTGTGCCTACATCTCCTGACACTATTGATGCCTCTATTCCCAGTTCAGATTTTAACTAGCATTGAGAAAAACTATCACAACAAACTCCAAAGCTAAAAGAAACTGTAAGTTACAGACACAAGGTTAAACTATGGAAATAATTACCTTTGCTCAAGCCATTGCAGTTCCACTAAGAGTCCAAAGTAAAAGGTATCCTCTTAAGTAAGTGTATTTTTAGAATTTTTTTATCACAAACCCAAACAAACTGTGTTTTGGAGCACCAGACCAGATGGTTTTACCATCTCTCCCTGCTTGAGATTCTGGCCACAGTAAATAGACCACAGAATCATTTTCTTAAAGCAAAACAAAAGCAGGCTGCTATTAAAAGAACAAAGGAGTAGGAGCCCTAGACCTACTCTCCCTTCAGAGAAAAAATTTATTCCAGTTTCAAAGGCTCTCCTGCCTGACACCCTGCCGCCAAGTTAGAAAAGTAAAGCATACAACTTTAAATTCCAGTTTCCATTTCAGAGGAAACCACACAACCTCACAGACACATACATGGACACAAGGGCTACCTAGTTTTACATGAATCTTGGTTTTGTTATGTGGGTCTATACATGTTATGTTATGTTATACACAGTAAATAAAATCCCACAAAAAATAAAGAAAAGGCACACTATCCACTACTATGCAGTCTTATAGTGAAAGGCAGCAGCCTGAACAAGGGACACATCCTTTTAAGCAAAGTTATTTACAAGGTTTGCCATAGAAATAATTTTTGTATTAAGCCATTTCAATATTAAAAACTGAAAACACAGCAAACTAATTTACAAATAAAGTGTTAAAATTCAACAACACATAAAAGGGTAAGTCTCCAGACTGGCATTCTTTAGCAAAGCACACTTTAATCTCATTCTTCTTATTAATGATTTAAGATCTAAACTGGGAACATCCATCTTGTTTCCTAGCCCTAACTATAATCAGAGCTAAAATGGGTGTCAATAGAGCAAAGCTCACCAGCTGCCACTACACTTCAAGGGTATTCAAACAGCATCTCTCCCTTTAGAACTTAACACTCACAAGAGGAATACTGAAGTAAGAGATACTACTCCTAAACTGCAGTGCTAATATAAATTTGCTGTCTGTGATTACATTCAGTACCCTTGGAGAACCCACAGCTTATAGAAAACTTCCACAGAAAGATGCTATGAGCCAGAAACCATGATGCAGAAAGTTGCATGGTTGGCTGCATTATTTACTCTCAGATTAAACTTTTTCACGCCACGTCTGACCAACTTGAAACTTCACTGAAGGATTTTTGCTTCCCATTCAAGCAAATGGGAATGTTGGGTGCCTGAGCACCAGCCAGCCAGCCACTGGGATCTCCAACCTGTTCAGCAGAGATTTAATCTGAGAAAAGTGAGCTACCTCTCATGGTTGACAACTTCTGAGCCTTTTATCTTTCAAATCAATACTAGCCCAAACAGCTGCAGGATATGCTAAATGGCATCTTCTCCAACTGGCACGCCAGCAAAACTGAAGTGATGTGTTACTAAGGCTACGATGCCTTGGTTTTGTGAAAAGTAAGGGCAATGAATATAGCCAAGCGTTTGAGACAAATTTTGAAAGAACTTTAAAGGAAATGCAGAGCTAGTCATAACCCTGTTTAATTTACTGCAAAATAGTTATCTTGATTTGTCCATACCCACACACACTCCTCCATTATGGGGTCAGGATTCATCACATGCTGACGTATTTCCAAAGGCTAGTGCTCCTACTAAGATGCGGTTTCCAGTTAAGCAAAATCTGATAGCCAACCACAAGCATATAAGTAGATTTACTCTCCCACTTACGCAACATTTTATTACAGGGAGAAACAAAGTTTGACCCTCAGAGTTCCAGAGAAATCTTTAAGGCTACAAAAGTAAAAAACATCTAACAAGTGCTGACTAGCAATAGGTGCACTATTAAGAAAAAGATATTTAATAGATCAAATACGACATTGTATCAACAAGTTTGATCCAGAAAATAGTCTCTAGATAATTTTCTCATATTAATTCAAGCCAAGACACTAATTCACAACAGGTATAATTTGACAAATCTACTTCACATTTTTTAGTGTATATCAACTATGATTGTCTTCTAGAATTCATTCCATAGTGCTTTGTCAAGATTCCTGCTCCACAGAATAATCAGTGTGTTGACTATTTTTGATGTGCAGAGACTAATTCTGACCCATGTTGCGTAACAAAGATTGGCTAGAAAAGTAATTTAAAATAGCTCCTGGTATCTGACTGGACTGAATTCTTAAAGCACTTTCAGCATGAGCAATCATGCTTAGTAATTCCAAATAGGATTTCCGAGAACCGCTATGGATGTGATTTTCAAATTAAAGTTGCACTTAAGCAGAGAGCACATTTACTGGATTATTTCAGTGTCCAGAGACAATGAACATCAATATCATGAGAACAGTTAAGAGCAAGTTGAGTTTTGGTTGCACATGTGGAAAGAAATACAAGGAAGAGGAAAGCCTTCTGTATATTCAGCTGCCTCTATTTTTAATTGATAGCTATTTTTTCGAGAGCTTTAGTGAAAAGAGCTATTTCCTATTGAGAGAAAATCCAAATTCCTTCAGTTTTCTTTCAAACTGTTTACATACAGAACTATCCAGTGAAACTATAAACTTGTACGACTGTACTGAATTTGGACTGTTAAAGAAGCAGAACTGCTAATACTGCCTACTGAAACATCACGTTTCAGAGTTGAATATCAAGTGAGCTGAAGTGGCAAAACACTGTTAGAAGCTCTGCTAACAGCCCACTCCTTCCCAGTGGGACCTACCTCAGGCCCTTTTGTACCACATAACCTGACCAAAGCCTCCGTGTAGGAGTGGTTCAGAAGCTTGGATAGCTGTCATGCTTTCTGTTGTCCTCTGGGGCAAAATCCTCCATGGAGTTTTCCTAGCAGTACTCTGGTGCTTGTTTCAGTTTCCCTCCCAAACATTGATCACTACCTCTGCTAGTAATACAGAGAACCAGTAGTGCAAACTCCAACTGCTTAGTTATAATTTTAGATCTAAAGGAACTTGAGTTCAGTTGACTGACTTTACTTTGCATGGTTGCTTGCTTACTTGTAAGCATGCACCTAAAGGGAATAAAGGAGTAAATCCAGAGAAGATCATCTTTACCTAACAAAGCTGCTTTGCTCTCCAAGATATGTACAACTGGAGACAACAGCAGGAGGAAGCATATTCCAACAGAAAATAGTAGGAATCCCATTAAAAGTTTAACAGCAAAATATATCACAGCAAAGACACACACTGGAGGCTACCATCTTTAATTCTAGAGAGAATAGTTCATGGAAGCCTTCTCCCTGTTGAAAACTCCAACACTGAAAACTGAATTTATCAAACTAGCAAAAACTGTTAGTTGCTGAAATTTTAAATATAGTAAGTAGAACAACATGTAGCCTTGTGGGAAGGTATCTAATAGAGAAAAAATAGTGAAATAAAACTAAAATTAACAGTTCACCAAATATTCTGAAATGGTAAACATTTGTCAGTAAAGTGAACAAAGGGAGAAATCTAGCAACTGAGTCAGAATTTTAATCCAAGGTGCTGAGGAGAAAAAAAAGGAATGATCCCCTCATTCAAAGACATCTAACAGCCACATCATCTCCAGGAGTGGAGAAACACTGATCAAGTCTAAAACCGCAGAGCTTGGATCTGCCACTCCCAGACTAAAAAAAAAAAAACCTGAACCACTGCATTAAATGATTACTAAGAAATCCAGTCAGAGCTGGGAATCTCTCACAAAAGGTTACTTGAAATAACTGGGTTACACCGCTCTCCCCAAGAGAGAAGTCCTCTTTGCTATTTATTTCCTCATTACTTTTCTACCTTCTAAAGCTGACACTACCTTGCTCCCTTTCAGAGGGACTGCCAGGCACAGTTGTGTGTCAGTGCTGGAGAACAAAGCCAAAGGAAAAGGTACAAAGCAGTAACAGCAGCCCCACACCCTGACCCTCCCTCCCACTGAAGTCACTCCAAAAAACAGCCATTTGTTTCCCTGGGGCCACATTTGACCACAAGAAAAAACTCTCATATTTTTCAAACTTTCCAAAACCTCCATTTGGGCACCAGTCACACCTATGTCAAAAGTACAACATAGTCCTACTCTCTGTAATCCACCAAACCGTGGGATTTTTTAGCAGGACCATTACAATCACAATCCAACACAAGTGTTGCTCTCTGTGCTGCACAGCAGCTGTACTACACCACCAATATTCTTGGGTGTTTCTATAGAAATAGCTGAATGCAGCAAACACACACCAAGGACCATCCCAGGCAGATGATGCATTACTCTGGAAGAAGCCCCAAAAGACACAAACAAAGTAGAAGGAATAAAATAAACAAGATTTTCTGTGACCCTAAGGATGGGATTATAACTTTTTTTTTTTTAAGCTTGAGCAGGAAGCCTTTCTAAATTACATTTCTTGGATTTTATTGTATTATCTTCATGGCACAGTTATTACACATTAAAGGTAATGACTCTCTTCTGCAAGTAACCTAATATTGAACATGATTGATAACCCCTGTCTGGGCTTTAGAGAATGCTGAATTTCCTAAATGGAAGGAGGGAACTGAGCTGGATGAGGTGAACAGGGAATAGCTTGAGTGGATTATGTGCATGCATATGAAAAACCAACTGGTAGGTTTTCACTGGAACACAGTATTTTCTTGAAAATACCCCCTAATGGCAAACAAATGGGAAAAAAAAATCCCCAGATCTTCAATTTGTGGGTAATTCTGCTCAGACTACAAATATATATATTATTGTTTTTCTTATCCATTTGATAATTTTGTAAACACACATATACACAAAGACGCACACACAGTACCTGCCTGTGTGCACACCAATGCTCACAAGTTGATGGGAAATTCATGTTCAGAATTTATATTCGAAGGGAAATGCGGCCATTTTGATTTCTCTTGTTCCTTTAAATTATCTTTGTTGGCTGGAATCACTGAACACACTACTGAGATGCTTGATTATCTTGAGAGACTCTAAAGCACCAGGTTTGTTCAGGCACTAAAGAAGACATGGGGCAATATGGGGGACGGTCCAATAGGGGAGAGCATGCAGAGACTTCCACTGGTTCGCAGGCAAGACAGAACAGTGTCCACACTCACACAAACACCATTTCTCTGCTAGATCTGATGACTCCTGTCCTTTTAAGACTGGGTCAACCATCATCTCCAGTGAGTAAGAGGCAAAAAAAAACCTAGAGCCTAAGGTGGAACTGCTTCTTCATAAACTTGATTTCTCTCTCTCTCACCTGATGTTAATAAGCAAAGATTTGCCTTGGTATTCCTCAGGTCCTTGCCCATTCCCATAGTAGCTTTCTGACTCTCTAGCCCACCTACTTATAATGAATCACCTCACTGCTCCAACAAACCTGGTCAAACTGTCTTGGCTACATTCAATACATTGCTTTTCAACTAGGGAAGAGAAAAAAAAAAGCCACAAAAAGTATTTTTTAAAGTAGCAGTTAAATTTAAATGGTTTAATTACAGAACAGAATTGTTTCTTTGAGAAACAGAAAAAGTATTACTTGAAGGTGTGGGCAGTTTTTTGTTTTGTTTGGGGTTATGTTTTGGTTGGTTTTTTAATGGAAGTTAGACCAAAGACCTGATAATCCTTAAAAGGCACTATACATCAGTTAATAGCCTCCTAAACATGAAACCAGAGCAAGCCACTGACAAGGAGCAGTCTCTGGTGAAATACATCAGTGTTTCTAGCTGCTGTCACACCACTTTGGCACTGCTGTCCTATGACTTTTAAGCTATTTTATTCATTCAACCACTCACATTGCTAGCTCTACCCTCAAAACAACACCCCAAAATATAGTACATTAAACACACCAAGTCAGTAGAGAAACTCTGATCCAGCAGAACCCGATTGTTTGTCAAGGCTTTGGGAAGCGCATTTTTCCCTTCTTGCAGAAGGGGAGAACATTCCTCTTTTCTGCCCAGCAGAGCCAGCATGGGGGAAGAGGACTGGGAAGATTACCTGGAAATTATTCCCTTCAGCCCTGTCATTTGCCAGAGAAGGAACCACCAAGCTGCTACTCACCCTTCCCGAGATCTCAGCAAGCTCTGGGAGGGCAGCAAGGTGGCTGCAGGGGGGAACAGCATTCGTTAGCACATGTATGCAGTCAACATGGTGGCACCACCAGGAGGTGGTAAAGGCTATTTTAGTGACACTGTACCACTATTCCAGAAAATCTGAACACTATCCCCACTCCTCCTTCTCACACGGACACTGACAAACAGCAACACTTTCAAGATTTTTTTTTAAATTAAAGTGCTGCATTATGGAATTGGGTATTCATCATGTCAGTGTTCTGATTTTTGAAGGCTTGGCTTCTCTTGAATTCTTGTACTTCTTGGCTTCTTGAATTCTTGTACTTCTCATTATAACAATTAAGTCGTGGAAAGATTTTTTTTTTTTCTACTTTAAAACTTCTTGCAATAACAGTTTCCTGAGATAAGTCTCCATCAATAATAGCCCAGAATATTTCTCCTTTATTCTTAAACTTGTGTCAGGTACAAGTTGGGGCCTCTATGACATAGGGTATTTTCCATATTTGAGAGCTAATAAACAGAACAAGTTCATGTATTCAAATATTAAAGAAGGGAAACAATGAAAAATAAAAAACCCAAAAGCAACTACTTGGAACTATGGAGAAGGAAATAAGTCATCAGTTCAGCAGCTCTTGACATTATTGATTCTCTCATTCATGTTACAAGGAAGGACACTGTGCAAAAGTGGTTGAACAACAACCTTCAATAACAGAGCTGGGAAAGTTTTGTCCCAAGCACATTCTGTAGATTGTCCATTTTTGCAGACATTTTTGCTTGTCAATCTTTCAACACCGTAGTTTTGCATCTTTACTGTGCCAATAGTCTCTTAGAACACATCATGCCCTCTAAAAAGAGGTGTTCAGGGTTTTTTCTAAAATGTTCCTAAACTTAAGAGCAGGAATTCTCACTTTTTCTTCTTTTAAACTATATCCAGAATGCTTACTGACTTCAAAACTTCACATCCCAATAAATACATCAAAAAAAGGCTGAGGTCTGAAACACCAAATGCTCTGGGTGTTCCTACAGCAGGCCCTAAGCAGCCAAGTACTTATCTGTGTGAGCAGATCCAAAGAAATCAGTATAGCATGAAGCATGCAAGAGATATCATGAAACATACAGTTTGCAGTTTACCTGTAAGGCCAAGTGGAATTTTAAAATGGAATATTTGGAAGTGAATTGAATGAACAGAGAATGTTATCCCACGATAATTAAATTGACACGGGTGACAGAAAAGCTGTCTACATAAATGATATGCAGATTGATGGACTAAAATTTATGCACAAAGACTGAAATGCAGTCTGTGGCATAGGTTAAAAATTAAAGCATTATAATTCTGCAATATTTCATCCTTCGTGTTTTGGTTTTTTCCTTGAACTGCTCTTAGAATCATTTTTCTTGACAGAAGCTTTTCTTTTAAACTTGAATAACCTCACTCTTCTTCTAAGCTGTCTTTCTGAGCTTCTATTCTGATGCATCAAAAGAGCAATGCATGATCATAGCAAGTAATTTGCTCAAACCACTCTCTCATTACTCAGCATTGAAACAAATATACTCAGGTCTAAGTTTCTGAGACTTTGTTTTCTTCCTGCGCTGGTTTTAATGTGGCAAACTCTCTACATAAAGCTGCTTCCAGCTTCCCTCTCTATTAGCTCACAATCAGCCTTACACTACAGTGAAGAACAAAGCAGCTCCCAGCTTGTCTCCTTACCAGAGAGGCAAGGAAGTAAAACTGTACCATCACATACACTACTAAAATGTATGAAGAAGCAGCGCATGGTAACAGGGAGATCTAAACTAGCCTCTAGTATGCTGCTAGAAATTAATCTGAAAATGTACATTTTTGCAGTACTAAGAAAGTCAACATTCATAGAACAAACAAAAATACCAAAGCAACAAAACAAAACACCTACCTCCACCCACTTCTGCTCCTTGAGAAACCTAAGCAGTACTCAGCCCCAAAATAAGAACCATTCTTGAATGCAGCTCTTTCCCAACAAGGGAGAAACAGAGGAAGTAGGAAAAGTTACATACAATAGAATTATTTTTCCCCACTTCAGATGCAAATAACTAACCTACAAGAGCCTGTAGTGACCAGTGCAGGACATTCAACTAGCTATGGAAGTTTACAAGTTATTTCTACTCCTGGATCTATTATTAGACTTAGTTTCTGAAGGAATAGGTATCTGGCTTGCAATATCCAAAGAGTACATCTAATGTAGTTTGACATGTATTTAATTCATGCTAAGAGCTACTGTAACTTTTGAAGTAAGCCGGTGTATTGTAAATGACTTGCAATTTTGGGAATAAGGGAAGAAAACTCACCAAAAGGTTACCAAAATTAGCTTACCTCTCTAAGCTTTCGTTTCCCAAAATGATTTAGCAAATGCCTCCTTATCATACACAAGCGGCATGTTTGTGGGCAACTGAAAGCGAGTAGTTGAGCTCTCAGACTAAAACAGAAGTGATGAATGATAAGAAAGATCTTGGAAAGGGGTCAATCTGTCTTTTTGACAGCTGAGTTAAGAGAGCGGTCACTGAAGTCTCTCTCAATCCTACAAATTAACCTTACGTTCTCAGACACAAAATTTCAAGGTTAAATTTACCAAAGCCAAATTATAAGAGCTACTCAGTAGAATCCTTTGCTGAGGTTTAAGTAGTTTTCCCACTATACACACAGAGCCCATCTACAGGCAGCTTCTGCCAAGAATTATTTTGACTCATGGTACCGTCCCCTCTCTCCGGCTTGCTGTCCCATCCAGGGGAGTTGAGACACATCCCAACCAGCTCAACAGATTTCCACTCCCACAAATCAGTTTTGAGGCCCAGTCAAGCTGCCCACATGAATACTGAATGAAAGGTAAGGAAAGACTCAAGCAAAAACTCAAACTGGAACTTGTCTGGTACGCACAAAAGAGGGATTCAGAGCTTGGAAGGAGGAGTCAAAGCAACCTGGAGATGCACAAGCTGGGGGACCTGCAATAAAAGGTCATTTGTGGACCATCCTGCTTGCACAGGAAAACACGAACAGTAAGTAGGTGAAAAGACTTTGAGCCACTAAAGCGGGAATGGCTGAAATCAAATCTTGATAAACATTTCCAGCTATGATCAGAAAACCGCAAAATAAACCCTGAAAATACAAGTTAGGCAACTTTTTTCAAGTTTACTATTTCTCAACACACTTACGTACAACATCTCTTGCTTGTTACACTCTTCTCAAGAATGATCTGAACTCTTGAACTTCATAGGAGGAAACAACGTAATTTCAAATAACTGACTTCAAATCAACTTTTTATTATCCTGTTTCTCACATCCCAGTAGTTATGTTGAGAACAGTCGATACTGACAAGAACAGAACTGTACTTCTTTATCAAACAGAAAGCTCCATGCAGAATATTTGTATTGTTTGTAAACATGATACCTTCAGCATGCTCTGATTTTTAAAAAATATACCTAAAACTCACAGGTTCAACTCAGACAAAACCCCAGACCTTTATATTTTCTTCTACTTTATTCTTATCATCCCTCCTTTGAGAGGTTACAAACAGCAATTCTCCTAAACAAATAGGAATATCTTATGGAATGCCATGAGTCACATTTTTAATTAGCTTGATCTTTTCCATACAAGGCATTGACACCATCACACAGATATCCCTGAGCAACTGTGAGTACACTTAAACCACACAAACTCAAGTATTTTATGGCTGCCCTGTAAATCAGCTCTCAGATCCCTACACTTCCCTTCAGGAAGTCAAACTTATCTTCAGGACTTGTTCCAAGTATAGAGTATGTGTATGGGTACTTACAACTGACTTACAGCATTCCTCTTCTTTTTTCTAAAAACCTATCTAGAACCATAGCAGTGGAAGAAAACGCCTTAAAAACCATCTCTATCACTTCAATTACGACCTTTTCCTGTATCTAATACTGAAAGCCTAGCCACCTAATCTACTTTAGAAAAAGGGAATAGATGCATGGTAACTGCTCCAGAGTGATTTGCTTTTTCAAATGCCAACAGGCATTTTGAGATTGTAACTAGTTCCTGATGTTCCCCAGTGCTACATCTAGTAACAAAGGATGACTTAGGAACAAAGATTGGTTTTGTTTGGTGTTTTGTTTTGGGGGTTTTTGCTTGGTTTGGGGTTTTGTTTGGTTTGTTGTTTTGGGGTTTTTTAAAATAAAATCATAACACCAAAATAATATTTGTGCTTAGTAGTCAATACCAATGTTCCTAACACAGGAGGAGCTTTTCCTGTATAATCAACAGCCAACTGATCATTTAGATCTTTATCTACTACCAACAGTTTACAATACCATGGTGATCTTGCTGATAAGAAAATAAATCTATAACCTAGACTTCTGCAGAACATGTAGGTTTCTCAAAGGTAGAAGGGATGCCAGATTTGCTTCAGAAAGAAAGGGCAAAGCCCAGCTGTGGTTTGCTTTAATTAGTTTGACATAGTCTGGTTCTCCCTAAGAAAGGAAAAGCTGATAAGGGAGGAGGGGAGAAGAAAATATGGTTTTTTTAAGTAATAAAAAAAAATTAAATTAAAAAAAAAAGCAAACAAACCCAAAAAAAAGCAAAAAAAACCCAAAAAAACAAAAACAACACAAAAACAAAAACAAAAAAACCAACCCACCACCAGAAATGTGAATTGGTGCTGTGGTAATCCTGGGATTTGACTGGGAGAACAATCTCTCTTACGGGGAAGCCAATACCAGAATGAGTTAGGTAATAAACAGCCCGCATTAATGCAATATTTAATATGGAATGAACTTTACAGTGAAGATACTTGTGTGCAGCTTAACCTACCATATGTCCTACTTCCATTCCTTACTAATAAGGAAACAGAATTTCATGCACAAACCCTTAGATCAGGGGCCACTTCAGATTTCCTACATTACACCAGCTCCTAGTCCCAATTCTGACCCTGACTCTGCATGGCATTATCCATACCAATTCAGAATATTCGCTCTGTGTGTGACAGGAGTGCCACAGGCACTACGTGACTTTCACAGCATCCATTCTACCAACAGGCTCGTCCTGAGCCTCAGCAAGTGGAGGCTGTACTGTACATCTGCCCTGCAGACACCTGAGAGAAGACAGATAAACATGGGAAGACCTCCTGCTAGCAGTGTCAGATGTGGAGGTCTCTGCTCACACAGGAAAACACTTCACACTGGTTTCCTGGACCCAAGTGTATGCTATTACCATTTGTTCTGTAGCAGAAGCAAGACTACAGGAAAGCCACACAGCATAACATGCTCGTCAATACAGACCATGCAAGGCCTTTATTACCATCTATTCAAGCTCCTCAGCATGTAAATAGTGAATGAATTGCTAATAATTTCTCATTTATTTCTATTTCTAGAAGACACTATCAGGAAAGCTTTCTAGTAAAGGTTGTTAAGGAAACGAAATCACTAAGTAGTAAAATATCCTGGATCAGCAATGAACCAAAAAGGAGCCAATTATTCAGTACAGCAAAAGATCAGCTGTACGGTTTGAGGTACATTGGCTTATTTTAAAGTATATTTGCCTGCAAGTGGATGTCCAGAATAATTTTTGCTGAACACTGTCTCTTGCCACTCTGAAAACTCAGTTGCAGAACCTGCACAACCTGCAGTTTGGCAACCCAGCATGAAAAAACTGAAGCCCAGAAAAAAGCCTACTGCTAATCAAGCAGACCTGAAATTACTAAAACGAATTTTAATCTGTAGACACTAACCCATTTATTCTTTAGCTATTTAAAACAGAAGAAAAGAGAGCTTTGATCCAGCTCCAAGAAAAATATTGTTGTTTATATACAGTGTTCAGTATGTTCAGCCCTGATCTGGAATAATTTCAGAGACTGGTTGCATATTTTACAACTCATGCTATTAACACTCAAGACTCTTCTGGCTCAGAAATGCTGGACTGACTTTCTTGCAGCTAAACATTCATTTACCTGTAAGGAAAACAAACTTTACCAGCTGCTGCCATATCTACTGAAAATACTTTTAATAATAACCTCTCCAGAGGCTAAAGAGTATCAAGACATGACGGGTACCAATGACTTTTAGAGAGTATTTGAGTACCACAAATGAAAGAAAGTGGGCTGGGCTTGGCAACTATTGTTTGGAAAGCTGTCTTGAGACAAGAGTCAGATTGGTTTTTTTCCTTTATTTAAAATCTATGAAACATTGAATTCAATGTGATGGAAACAGATACTTCTTTTAAAAACACAGCTGGAAGGTTGTTAAATATTTCACTGTATGGTTGGTGCCTTAGCGTGGCAGCCTTGAACACACCTTCACATTGTACAAGAACCAGTGGAAGGCTTGACAGCAGCTCTTGGCATTTAGTAGAAACACAAAATGTTTGGTGCATGGGGAATAACATGAAGGACTGCAAGAGAAAGACATTCCCTTATATATGTGATCTGAACCAAAGCAGATTTCACATAGTATTCACTGAACCAGGAGTAGTGCTTTCCAAAGATTTGGGAAAAATGCGGTTCTTACCTGCACCAGATGACAGATTCTGGTGCAGCCGTGGTCTCAGAAATGAGGGTGCCCCTCTGGCTAGGGCCTTGCACATTTTCAGGACTTGCCAGCCAGTTCCCACAGCAAAACTGAAATTTGCCCTCTTGAATCAGGAGACATCAGGCTCTGTTTCCTCCCTCACCACACACCAAGTCCTGGCAGCTCCACAGCTGTCAGACCAGCTTGCACTGGGGCCACTCCTCTTTCTTTTTCCCCAGGAACTCTGCCCCTTTCCTCTCCACAGTCCTTAAACTCCAGTCTTAAAGCTAAAGAATTGCTTTGTGCCTACAGCCAACTGATGAGAAGCCTAGAAAAATATTTTTGAACTCCCCATCTGAGCACAGGGGTTGCATGATGGGTTGACCACTATTCTTTGCTTTTTACAGTTTGCTTATAGCAGGAAGGAGTTCACAAGATTTAGCCAGACAAAACAAACAAACCAGAAAAAAATACACACACTATTTTCTACCTCTTTAATCATATCTAGTGCTGTACCTTGTAAGTTCTTAGGTGGAGAACTCTTCCGGTTACTCTTTCTAAAGTTATGTATCAACCAATTTTCTAAACCTATATATCAACCATCTTTGGGGATGTACAATTACACAGCATTTCATGTACTCACTTTGACACTAAAATGTGTCATAAAGCACATTACAATTCTCCTGTATCCCAAACATATCTTGCCACCACCTATCCTGACAGCCATAGACAACAGCCAAGAAGAGATTATGGTTTAGGTCAGACTACTTTAGCAGTATTTTATTTACATTTAGTTAACACAATCATACAATTAAAATTTTAGATAAAACACCTTTGGCTAAGATTTAATACCTTCAGTTAATGCATCCTCTTGCCATCTCAGATCATATATTTCAAGCTTGGCTTTGAGCTTATAAACTCAATCTTCCCAACACAAATGAAAAGTACAGACACAGAAGAGAATAAGGTAGACTTAACACTTTATACTTAGAAATAAATAAATCAAAGGCACAAACTCCAAATGGTAAAAGCCACTTTAAAAAAATCATAGAACCATAGAATGGTTTGGGTTGTAAGACACTTTAAAGACCATCTCGTTCCAACCCTCCTGCGATGAACTGGAACACCTTCTACACTGAATTGCTTAGAGCCCCATCCAACCTGGCTTTGAACAAATCCAAGGATGGGGCATCCACAACTTCCCCGGGCAACCTCCAGTGCCTTACTACCCTCACAATAAAGATTTTTTTTCCCCACTATCTAATTTAACCTATGTTGAAAGCCATTACACCGCTTGTTCTGTCACTACATGCCCTTGTAAATAAGGCTCTCTTCCCATCTTTCTTGTAGATGGCCTTCAGGTACTGGAAGCCTATAACTGGGTCACCCCTAAGCCTTCTCTTTTCTAGACTGAACAATCCCAGCTCTCTCAGCTGGAGACCCCAGAGTTGGATGCATCACTCCAGGTGGGGTCTCACCAAAGCAGAGCAGAGGGGCAGAATCCCCTCCCTTGCCCTGCTGGCCACTCTCTGTTTAATGCAGCTCAGGATACAGTTGGGTTTCTGGGCTGTGAAACCCAACATTGCTGGCTCATGTCCAGCTTCTCATCCACCAGCACCTCCAAGTCCTTCTCCCCAGGGCTGCTGTCCAGCTCTTCATCCCCAGCCTGTGTTGACACCAGGCATTCCCTCAACCCAGGAGCAGCACCTTGCACTTGGTCTTGTTAAACCACATGAAATTACCATGGGCCCTCTCCTGGAGCTTGTCTAGATCCCTCTGGATGCCATTCTATCCTTCAGGAGTGTCAACCACACCACTCAGCTTGCAAACTGAGTGAGTGCACACCACTCACCTGCAAACTCGCTGGGGGTGCTCTTGATCCCTTTGTGTATGTCATCTGTTCCTTCTAAACACTTGCTCAGGCAAGAACCTGTGCACACTGCCTTGGTAAGGAGACACTGATGCCCTCTTCTTCAATGTCTGTGCCAGTGAACCACTTAAGGTTTTAAGAAAAGCTGCTGAATTTGTGGATTTGACTTTTCAGTTATGTTATAAGAAGATGGAGGTCAACAAGAATTTAAACAATATTATTTAAGGAAGAAAAAAAAAAAAGGCCATGCTGACCTCTTACACTTCTCCAGCCAAACACAGGATGTCTGTTGGATTAGCCAAGGGGCATGCTGCTTGTTAAGTGTCCAGTGTTTTAACACAACATGCTTTCATTCTGCTATAAACACTTAATAGCGAGCGCACATCACAAGACACAGTGGAAGAGCTCCCCTACAGGGCTGATTGCTCACCATTCAAAAGCTTACAAGCCACTTGAATTAACTGCTAAATAAATCCCTATACCTGCCCCTTTTCTCCTCCCACAGCACTGTAACCCCCAGTGGCTGGCAGTAATCCAAGCCAGAGCTTGAATTACTGCAGAGCCCAAGAACCTCTAGAGTTCATACCCATTCACTCTCTCCCCTCCCCTCCCTCACCCCAACTTACAGCTGGTTTTTTTGACTGAGAATATGAAATGTTGTTAATAAATGGATAACTTTCTGCTTCTCCAGGCAAGAAAGGGAAAGAGGGGGCGTATCTAGAACTGGAAAGCAATAAGCACAAAGTGTATTTGGAAAACCACAGTTGGTGAAAAACACTTGCCCTCTTTGTACTTCAGCTACCAGGTGTTCTCTGAATTTCAGTTAAAACACAAAGGGATCAGCATATTGTGATGCAATAAAATGGAGAGCCTTTTTGCAAAGTAAATGCCATTTAACAGATCAAAATCACACTGCAGTTTGAAACTATGTAACATCTGTCCCTTGCACTGCATCAGGGTCTTTGGAGTCCCACTGCTTTTTGTACAGTTAGTCATGGTGCATAAAATAAAGTAGGTACTTAAGTACTTCCAGGATTGAAGGCTAAAATTTCAAAATTATTTTGTCATTATCTGAGGCTTACTCAGATCTTTCTATAACCTTCCTTCTGCATTTACACTAGTCTTTGGTACCTCTGCCCAAGGCATGCCTAGTAGAAATTGAGGCCAAGCCAAGGTACAACTTCTAGAGAAACCCAGAGGAAAGAAAATCTTCCAGGTGCGTCACTGAGTTTCCAGATGCTCTGCTGGGAAACTGCAGCGTGTGAAAAAAGACAGGAAAACCATCAAGGAATATCTCTAGTCTTAGCTTCAACTGTCCCAAGACGGGTGTTGTCAACAATATTTTAAAGAATAGCATGGCAGCCAAACAGACAAAACACGGGAATTAAAGACTGAAAGGTTTCACTTTCTAAGCAGCTCTCATGGATGGATTCGTCAACAAGCATGTTCTTTGGGTACAGTTTGTTATTAAAATACCAGATACTCCCCATGTATTTGAAATCCTTCTAACACCCTACTTGCCCAGCATGCATAAGATTTAAAAACTTCAGTGATCATTTCTTTGCAAACTGTTTCATATTCAGCCACCAAAAAGGAGTTAAAACATCACATTAGAAGTACCATGTAAAAAATGTTACACCAGAAACACAGCCCAGCTAGAACTTCTGTTCTAATCAACTAACTGTATCTTGTTCAGGAAGATGCAAAACACTTCAAATTCAGTCTGATGTGCAATATATCGGAAGTCACTCTCCCTTTCCTCCAGTGACCAGCCGGACCTAAAAAACAAGCACCAATGCCACATAGCTGAATTTGGAGCATTTGCATCCTGCCTAAAGCAGCCACAGTAACAGCTTCTTTTATAGGAAAAATTAATATAAGAATAAATAAAGGAGGAATATCTTCAGAGGTTGTTTCAGTATTGTATCTTTACAACATGTTCTGTAAGTTGGTATCTGCTGCAAGCTTGGTGTAAGTTTGCTCTCATTTTTGATGCCTTTGTGGTTTAATGGTTAGGAAGAGATTGGCCAAGAGGTAGCTTTTGATAATGGGATACATTCAACAAAGCACTGAGGACCCAGGGCAAGGCAAGTACTGGGAATGCAAATACAAATCAACAGCTGGATACAGTTCTACTCTGTTCTTTCAGTTTTTACCACAAAACCACAAACACTGTGAGATACCCTGTTTCTGGAAGCCCCCTCACCAAATCATCTGCAGACAATTAATACATCGCTGAAATTTTATCTGTATCCAAATTACAATAGAAGCAAGCGTGCTATGTCCCAATACAAACACAGGCAAGGTTTAACTCCCCTACAACACGTGAAATCCCATCTCACTGCCTGTATTTCCCAGCAACTGAGGACATTCAAATTCAAAGCACTATTTAGCTTCCACTTTTTGCAATCAGTAGTAATTAAGAGATTAATATGATGTAGTTAATAAAGCTGTAAACAGAAATTCAGCTCTTGCTTGTGAATGCTGATTTAGAACATGAAGAATACTTCTAGTAGCACAAAAATAATTGTTTCATCAAAAGCCAGGCCACATTTTGCCTCTCTTTACATATAGCATGGGCCGAATCCTACTATGTCCTCAGCTAATTTGGATTTAGCCCCACATTACAAGCACGCTGGCAAGCAGCCAGAAGAGATCATCAGCAGATGGCAGAATTGGCTACAATCTATTTTGTAGTTAGACCACACGGCTGTGTCTGCATCGAGTCGGGAAATAAGACTTTCAAAAGAGGAGGAGGAAAAATAAATTGGATTCAGGAGGCTCTGTAGATCATCGCTCTCCCCCTCTCCCTCCCTCCCAAAAGTAACAAATGAGAAAGATAAAACACACATGTGCTACAGAGAAACATCTTGAATGGAAAGCTAAGCTGTAACCTAACAGTATTCTCTAATGAGCGTGTTCCTGATTTCCACACAATTGCTGTAGATATATTCTTGGTCAGTCAGATGATTCAGGTGTCTAGGGGGATTACATAGCCAGATACCCACCCAGCACATACAGGTCAGAATTAAAAGACTCCAACACACAGCACGCAGCACAGCTACAGTGTCAACTTTGGTTCAAAGTTTCAGAAAGAGCCTATAACAATCTTTGAGGTGGCTGTATTAGCTGTCAGAAAACAGGGACTTCTAAATATCATCTCTCCGTAGAAAACCCTTGTTCCTATTCTAGAACCAAGAGATGCAAACCACCACCATCACTTGTATCATGGTTTAGAGAAATCGGTTAAAGTCAGAGGCAGATGTGCTACCCACTTGTTCAAGTGCTCGGCTAAAGATCACACCTTCCTTGGGCAGCTTGCAATTCCTGTGAAACAAGACAGGTAATATTTCATTCCGCCACTTTTTCAGTTTTTCACAGATGGAGGAAATGAGACTCAGCATCACTGCGGCTTTCTCAGTTTAACAGCCTGTCAGAGAAGGGTTTACTACTAAATCTCAGTGGCATAGCTCATCACAAAGCCCTGCCCAAAACAAATTCAAAGAGTCTAGAGGACAGAGACCAAGTCCACAGATGGAACAAAAACCCACAAGTAGTTCCAGCATGCCAAGAGCTACAGTACATGTAACAGCGAGTAAATCTCCTCTCAAGAGAGAATGGGAAGATTGGAGGCATCTGGGATTGGAGAGGAGATATTGTTAGCAATGTTACCACTGGCTTTCCTTAAAACCTTTCCCAAAAGCTTTAGACATGATTGTCTGAGTTGATGTTTTTCAGATGAGGTAACAAAATCTTGCTAAGCTAGGGATCATAAACAGCCTACAAGCAGCCAGTTAATTTATACCATTATTTGCAGTTTTAAGCTTAATCAGCACCATGTGTCCCCACAAGATGACTGAGTAGCACTGCACAAGGTTAGGCCATCTGGAACTGGGATTTTACTTTCTTTTGATTCTTCACTGTTACCACTAATTCTGGTGTGCCCGCTGTCTCCCTGAGCTTTAGTCCCTCCTGCCAGATCAAGATCCTGTGTAGAGATATAAATGCTGACACGGAGAAAATATTTTTGCCTCCCACCTCCACAGAGCTCAGAAGCACATAATTTCTCAAACACTTCCATGCCTTACAGAATTCCTTTCTTTGCCTTCTTCAGTTTACTCTTTCCCCCCCCATCTCTTCTTACAATTTCGAGAAACAAATGTCAGACCAAGATAGTTCATGTCATGTCTTCCAATGACAGTCCATATTGACCAGATGACCCTTACTGAGATTATATAAGCAGAATTCAGCATGACCACATCTATTTTCTTTCCCCAAAAGAAGATCCAGTGTCTAAGAATGCCAAGTTTTTTCCCTACTCATTATAAGAGCTCCAATAAAGACAAGTGTGCACATGCTGCTCATGTGTCATGCTCGCTCCTGCGAGCATTCGCTGTCAGTCATCACCACAGCTTCTAGAGTGAGCGAGTTTAAAAACAACAAATGGCATATTCTGGAGCAGGACTTGATACTTCAAAATATCCTCCTTAGTCTAAAACTAAAGACACTTACACTAGAAATATAAAGCGGCCAATAACAAAGAGCTGTGATAAATCAATTTTCCTTGCCTGCAGTACAATCTGGATTTAGCTACTTAGTACATCTTAATAAACAAGATACTCATTCAAAGCATAATAAATGAAATGCTTTGCCCTGAGGGACAGTTTTACTTAATAGTTTGGTGTTACAATGACAGAACATGTGATCTGTCAGTATGAACATCTTTTGTTCTCTAGAATGTTTTGAAATGGGTGGTCTGTCTGCTTCACAGTAGATCATATTAAAGACATATAGCACCCTTCACACTTACAGCAATATGCTTAACCTAGGAAAAGCATTTCTCTTTGATAAGGAAATAAAACAGAAATCACAAAACAAAACAAACAAAAAGAGTGCTTCTGTGGAAAGTGTTTCCCTAGTTTCCAAAGTCTGCATTGTACTTTATATCGAGTCACAGAAAACCCACATACAGAAAAAGCTATTTGGGAACATGATTTAAAGAGTTAAAA